>JAHIAM010001427.1:19447-96181 GCA_021605205.1 Aegilops longissima
GTAGTTGGTTCGATCTTACAGTTTTCGATCCCAGTGATATAAAGGGAATTGACACGTATGTATCGTTGCTACTAAGTATAAAAGGACGAGATCTATATCTACCGCCATATAGATAAACGGATCTTTTCTACATCATGTCATCGTTCTTATTGCATTACTCCGTTTTTCCATGAACTTAATACACTAGATGCATGCTGGATAGCGGTTGATATGTGGAGTAATAGTAGTAGAATGCAGGCAGGAGTCGGTCTACTAATCTTGGACGTGATGACTATGTAATGATCATTGCCTGGATATTGTCATAATTATTTGAGGTTCTATCAATTGCCCAACATTAATTTGTTTACCCACCGTTTGCTATTTTTCTCAAGAGAAGCCACTAGTGAAACCTACGACCCCCGGGTCTTCTTTCTCATATATTTGCCTTGCGATCTACTTTTCCTTTGCGTTTTTATTCAGATAAATTAAACCAAAAAATACAAAAATACCTTGCTGTGTTTTATCTTTATTTATTTTATTTGGCTTTCGATCTATCAATCTACTACAATTTACCTCACGTCCGCTTGCCTATCTTGAGGCGTCGTACCCCGAAAGGTATTGACAACCCCTTTAACTCGTTGGGTTGCGAGGTGTTGTTATTTGTGTGCAGGTGTTGTTTACGTTGTGTTGCTTGGTTCTCCTACTGGTTCGATACCTTGGTTTCATAACTGAGGGAAATACCTACAGTCGCTGTGCTACATCATCCCTCCCTCTCCGGGGAAATACCGATGTAGTTCCAGCTACCATCAAGGAGAATTTCTGGCGCTGTTGCTGGGGAGGATCTTCAACATATGCCATGTTCCTAATCACAAATTTCATCTCCTTACAATTTACATTATTTGCCATTTGCCTCTCATTTTCCTATCCCCCACTTCACAAAAAATACCATTTTTCACCCCTCTTTTTCGTCTGCCTTTTTCTCATCAGATCTCATGTTTGCTTGTGTTCCATATGCCTTCTATTTGCTTGCATCTTCGCTTGCTAAAAATCTCTTGATATGGATCCTCATCCACTTGCTAATCTTTTTAAGAGATCCAATTATGATGAACCAATTGCTAGTGAGTTGAGTTCACTAGATTATCTTTATGAAATTTTGCTTGAGAATCATGAATCTGAAAATTGTGATGAAGAAATTTATGAAGTGATTCATTATAGCTCCTTGAATGAAAAGCATGATTGCAATAATTTTACTATAAATTATATTAATGTCAATTGTGCTAATAATATGCAAAACCCCAAGCTTGGGGATGCTTGTTTTGTCATGTCCACTACTTATTGCAATTATCATGATTGGGGTGATAATGTTTCTTATGATGTTGAAAATTTATTTAATCCTCATTATGAATATGTGTGTGATAATATTGAAAGTGGGTTTGGAAGAGTGTCAACTTTAGCTAAAATTAATCCCACAGATTTGAAGAGTGTTCAATCTTATGAAATTGTTGATGAAAGTGGGTTTGGAGAGTTCATGACTTTATTTGATGATCCCACTATTTTCGAAGAGTATCAACTTTGCATGCATGTGGATCATAAAGAGAAAATTTTATATGATAGTTATATTATTGAATTTGATTATGATCCTACATATAATTATTATGAGAGAGGAAAAGATGGTTGTAGAAATTTTCATGTTATTAAATTTCCTCTCGTTGTGTTGGGATTGTCAATGTTTTATTCCTCTCCTTTTGCATATGCTAGATGTTTCTTATTTTGATAATTTGTTTTCCTATAAAATTCCTATGCATAGGAAGTATGTTAGACTTAAATGTGTTTGTCACATGTTTCATGATGCTCTCTTTGTGTTTCGATTATTATCTGCTGTGTGAGCATCGTTGAAATGGTATGCCTAGCTAAGGGCGTAAAACTATAGCGCTTGTTGGGAGGCAACCCAATGAATAAAATTTATTATTGCTTTTTTCTTTCTGTTCTTGAGTGTTAGAAAAATTATGCTACTATTATGATTGTGTTTTTTATGTTTTAATTAGTGTTTGTGCCAAGTAGAACCAATAGGATCTTCTTGGGTGATAGTTGTTTGATCTTGCTGAAAAAGACAGAAACTTTGTGCTCGTGAAGTTAATTCTAATTTTTATTCAGACGGAGCTTTTGCCATGATTCTTTTTTCAGAAGATTAATATACAAATTTCCATGGTCGTCCTATTTTGGTAGAAATTTTGGAGTTCCATAAGTATTCGAACAAATCAGATTGCTACAGACTATTCTGTTTTGACAGATTCTGTTTTCTTTGTGTTGTGTGCTTATTTTGATGGCTCTATGGTTTTCTTTGATGAGTTTTTGCCATATAAAAAGTTGGAATACATTAGATATAATACAAAAACAAAATATGAATTGTTTTTATACAACACTTATAGTAGTGGTTTATTTTTCTTACACTAACGGATCTCACGAAGGTTTTGTTGAGTTTTGCGTGATTGAAGTTTTCAAGTTTTGGGTTATCTTACGATGGATGAAGAAAGGATGTAAGAGCCTAAACTTGGGGATGCCCCGGCATCCCAAGCTATTATCCAATAATGAGCAACCAACTAAGCTTGAGGATGCCCCCGAGTGGCATCCCCGCTTTGTTCCAACAACTATCGGTATTTTACTCAAGGCTATATTTTTATTTGTCACATGATATGTGTTTTGCTTGGAGCGTCTTGTATGATATGTGTATTTGCTTGTTTTATTTTGTGTTTTAATTCATCAATCCTTGCTGGAAACACCTATTTGAGAGAGCCAAATTATATTATGACTTGTTAGAATTGCTCTCTATGCTTCACTTAAATCTTTTATGAGCTAGGACTTGCTCTAGTGCTTCACTTATATCTTTTTGAGCACGGTGTGCTTTGTTATTTTTGAAGAAATGATATTTTGCTTCACTTATATTTATTTGAGAGTTACTAAAATTTTGAAGAAATTCTCTCTTGCTTCACTTAAATTATTTTGAGAGAAAGAAAATTTGTTATGCTCATGATCTTCAGTTATATTTGTTTGAGCTTATGAAAAGCAACACATAAAAGTTAGTCCCAAAGTGATAGATATCCAAGAAGGATAAAGAAAAATAAAATGTCATGAAGATCATTGGACAAAATAAACTTTATTCTTAGTAATAGTTTTGAGATATGATGGTATGATATGCGAGTTATGTTGATGAGTAATGGTGCTCTAGTAGGAATATTGGTGTCAAGGTTTGTGATTCCCTATGCATGCACGAAAGTCAATAATGATGCAATGAAAATTATATCCTACTTGTGGTGCATTATTCGGTGTTAATTATGCTTAATGCTTGCTTATGAGATTATTCGTTTCTTGGTTGGTCGCTTCCCAATCTTTTGCTAGCCTTCATTTTGCGCTAAGTATGATCTCTACTTGTGCATCCAAAATCCATTAAACCAGTTTTGCCACATGAGTCCACTATATCTACATATATGTGGGATTCTTTTGCCGTTCTAGGCAAATTTGCATGTGCCATCTCTAATTTTCAAAATAAACTTCTCTTTTGTGTGTTTGTTTCACTCGCGGAACGGTAACGGGTGGCTAATATTTTCCATGATGGATGTGTTATTCTCAAGATGAGTGTTTATTAACTTGTCATTGCGTGAGAGTAAGGCAAAGGTCTTAGGGATGCCCAGTCCCGAAATGCAAAAAAAATTGAATTTACTTTATGTTGTCAAATAATAAATTCCTTGGAAAGTGTTGGTATGGAGGGCACCCCTGGATACGGCTAGCCATGGAAAGTGAAAGTATGGTGGAAAAAGTAATAAACTTTATTTTTCTGTTTGGGAACCGCCTATGGCATATCTAGCATGGAAAGTGTTGGGAACTCTAATTTGTTTTCGTTGGTGGGATGGATACACCTCCCAAAAAAATTTGATCTCTAATGTTTCGCTTTGAGCTCTGGCACCTCTACAAATCCCTACCTCCCTCTGCGAAGGGCCTTTTTTTACTTTATGCAATTTTTATTTTGAAATTTGAGTCTCCATCTTCTCTCATAAAAATCACCATCTAGGAGGCAATATGATCGTGCTCAAGTATTGGGTGTAGTTAATATCCGAGTGTGCTTCATGAATGGATCAATGTTTCAGCATGATGGGCTAGGGATAACTTGTTTTAGCATTGATATTTTGAAAGACATGGTTGCTTGTTGATATGCTTGAGTATCTAAATTATTATGTCAAAACTAAACTATTTCTTTGAATCACATAAAAGTACAAATTTCCATGCTATAAAGAAAAGAATATGATATGACTTGATGAACATCACTCCACATCAAAAATTCCGTTTTTATCACTACCTACTCGAGGACGAGTAGGAGTTAAGCTTGCGGATGCTGATACGTCTCCAACGTATCTATAATTTTTTATTGTTCCATGTTGTTTTATTATCAATCTTGGATGTTTTATAATCATTTTATAGTCATTTATATCATTTTTTGGTACTAACCTATTGACATAGTGCCAAGTGCCAGTTATTATTTTTTCCATGTTTTTTACATCGCGGGAAATCAATATCAAACGGAGTCAAAATGCCACGAAACTTCATATGATTTTTTATGGGCCAAAAGGTAGCAGATGAGCCCTGGTTGCACCTGGGGGAGTCCCGAGGAGGGTACAACCCACCAGGGCGCGCCAGGAGGCCCTGGCGCGCCCTCGTGGGTTGTGCCCACCTCGGCTACCCCCCAGACCGCCTCTTTGCTCTATAAATACCCCAATATTCCAGAAACCCTACGGGAGTCGACGAAATATTCATCCAGCCGCCGCAGAGTCCAGAACCACCAGATCCAATCTAGACACCATCACGAAAGGGTTCACCACTTCCATTGGTGCCTCTCCGATGATTCGTGAGTAGTTATTTTTAGACCTTCGGGTCCGTAGTTAGTAGCTAGATGTCTTTCTCTCTCTCACTGAATTCTCGATACAATGGTCTCTTGGAGATCCATATGATGTAACTCTTTTGCAGTGTGTTTGTTGGGATTTGATGTACTTCGAGTTTATGATCAGTTATATCTTTTTATATCCATGAAAGTTATTTGAGTTTCTTTGATCTCTTATATGCATGATCTCTTATAGCCTTGTATTTCTTCTCTGATATTTGGGTTTTGTTTGGCCAACTTGATCTATTTATCTTGCAATGGGAAGAGGTGCCCGGTAGTGGGTTCGATCATACGGTGCTCGATCCCAGTGACAGAAAGGGAAACGACACGTATGTATTGTTGCTACTAAGCATAAAAATACGAGATCTATATCTACCACCATATAGATAAATGGATCTTTTCGACATCATGTCATCGTTATTATTGCATTACTCCATTTTTCCATGAACTTAATTCACTAGATGCATGTTGGATAGCAGTCGATGTGTGTAGTAATAGTAGTAGATGCAGGCAGGAGTCGGTCTACTAATCTTGGACGTGATGCCTATGTAATGATCATTGCCTAGATATCGTCATAATTATTTGAAGTCCTATCAATTGCCCAACAGTAATTTGTTTACCCACAGTTTGCTATTTTTCTCGAGAGAGGCCACTAGTGAAACCTACGGCCCATGGGTCTTCTTTCTCATATATTTGCCTTGCGTTCTACTTTTCCTTTGCGTTTTTATACAGATCTTTTAAACCAAAAAAATACAAAAATACCTTGCTGCGTCTTGTCTTTATTTATTTTATTAGGCGTTCAATCTATCAATCTACTACAATTTACCTCACATCTGCTTGCCTATCTTGAGACGGTGTACCCCGAAAGGGATTGACAACCCCTTTAACTCATCGGGTTGCGAGGTGTTGATATTTGTGTGCAGGTGATGTTTACGTTGTGTTGATTGGTTCTCCTACTGGTTCTATACCTTGGTTTCATAACTGAGGGAAATACCTACCGTCGCTATGCTACATCATCCCTCCCTCTCTGGGGAAATACAGACGCAGTTCCAGCTACCATCATGGCTCTACTCCCCTGTCAAGGGCGTGCTCCAACCTCCCACTCTGCCCCGCTTCCCCCTCGCTTTCGGCATCGTCGATGTGCAACCGACGAGTGCTGTGAACCCCCCAGTCACACCAGCAGGCCGTCTAAGAAGAAGAAATCGTATGTCCGCAAATTCTTGGCGAAGAGCCGGGCCACCTCAGGTTCCAAGCAACAGGGGCTGAGCTTTGCCGTCGGCTGGAGGCAGACCTTGCTGCGGTGGCTGGTGGTCTCTCGGGCGGAGACGCCTCCTGCTCTATGGCTCGGTCAGTGGCTGCCCTGCTGCGGTCTCCGGTTTCGATGGCCAGGAAGGGCCACCATCGTCAGAATGTTGTCGTCCCCATCTAGGAATGTGCGGAGCATCGCGCTGCTGATACGTTTCCAATGTATGTATAATTTATGAAGTATTCATGCTGTTTTATTATCATTCTTGGATGTTTTACAATAATTTTAAAGCGACTTTATATCATTTTTTGGGACTAACGTATTGACCCAGTGCCAAGTGCCAGTTGCTGTTTTTTGCTTATTTTTTACATCGTAGGAAATCAATACCAAATGGAGTCCAAATGTAACGAAACTCCCCGGAGATTTTTATGGACCAGAAGGAACCCAGGCACCGTCTCGTTGCTTTGTTCCGTTCGCTCTCGGAGGAGGCGGACTCCGTGTCCTGGCCTCATTCGGCATCTCAAAAGCTCTCGGTTAAATCTTTATACAGTCGGATTATTTCTGGAACCATCTCGTCTAAATTTGAGCACATCTGGGAGGCCAGGATTCCTCCGAAGATCAAAATTTTCCTCTAGAAAGCCTTCGGGGGCCGGCTACCCTCCGTTGATCAGATACAGAAAAGGAACAGGCCTGGCTCTTCTTATTGTGCCTTATGCTCTGCTCTTGAGGATACTAATCACATCTTCTTCCATTGCGGTTTGGCCAAGTTGGCTGGGGATGTGTTCGCTCCTGGTACAATACTTCTTGGGCCCCTGGCTCCTTTGCTGATGTTCGCCTGTTGACTACCAGCTTGCAAGGCCACTCCAGGAGATTATTTTGGACTGGTCTGGGCGCCCTTTGTTGGGCGCTGTGGACCACTCGAAATAAATTCACTATTGAGGGTGTCTTCCCTAATAAGTCTGTTGATGTCTTATTTAAAATGTCTATATTCTTGAAGCAGTGGAAATTATTGACTAAATCGGTGGATCGTGACGGTCTGGAGAGGTTGATCAACAAAGTGTGGTCGTCGGCTAAACTAATGTCTTCTCCGTCCGGTGGCGCTTCGCCGTAGCTGCTTCTTTCTTTCGTGTGCGTAGGTGGTGGCCTGCGTGCCCCTTGTATTGATCTCTGGCCTGCGTGTCATTGAACTGTTGCCCTATATACGATGCCCAGTGTTGGGTGGTTTGTGTGACTTTAAGTGGTGTGTGGGTTGTTTACTCTCTTCGTATGGCTTTATTTATGAAGTCGGGCAATGCGCCTTTTCTCTAACAAAGATAATGTGAGAGTTGCATATAGTTTATTGTATAGTGGTGGGTTATTTATTGAATATAGTAACATAATGAAATTGAAATTGCTAACCTTTTCCATGAATGGTTGCATGTTGATATAAGTATTTTTTTTCATGCATAGTTGTATCTTGAGATAGCATTGTTGCATGATTAGCAAAAATTATGAGCCGGCATGTGTGGTGGCATGGCATGGGTGCATGTTAAAAGAAATGTAAGTAGTGAAGATCAACTGTTTAGGCATATAAGATTATAGCTAAGTGGAAATGACGAGGTCCTTGATGCAGAGAAGTTCCATTTCCATTGCAGGTTATCTATTCGACCCCAATAGCCACGTTCGCTGAGTGTGATGGCATTTACGAATGTTATTGTCGGAGTAATTGGACACGGATACCCCGAAGACGGCGAGACAATAATTCAAGACATCGGGGCTAGCAAAGCCACTCAGTCCGACTGCCCGGCTGCTCCTGCCGGTTCCCAGTCCGACTGCCCTGCCCGGCCGGCTGCCAGCTGCCGACTGCGCCAACCAGCCAGCTGCCGACTGTAGCCCGACCCGACATCGACGAGACACCGACGAGGCGGATGTACCCGAACACTATTCACGTGTCACCTCAGCCATCATGTAAAGTGTCACTTCTCTTCTGGCACTATTTATGAAGTGACCCAGGGAACAAAGATGACACCCACCATGCATTGCTTCCATACCACCACATAGCTTAGATAGTAAGCTAGCTCCACACTATATATAGGTATCCATCCATCCATCCATCCATTCTCTCATACACTCACGCATGAGCACCTACATGCTCACGACCATGAGCATGGCCGGCCACTAGCATGCCATATACAAGGCATATACGAGGCCAGATGCCAGATGCTTATGGCACTGATCTCAGATACAGCTCCAGAAGCACTCTGTACCAGATATACATACCAGATACACTCAGACATGCAGCAGTAGGAGTATTATCTCTCCGGAGAGCTTCGAAGCTGGGTAAACCACCGCGTGCTACTCGCATACCCGCTCCTGATCCTATCAGCAGCAGTCTTACCCTCACACTAAGCCCTTGTGGCATCTGTAGACTCACCCCCGCTGAGAATACCACGACATTTGGTGCCCACCGTGGTGTGGTACTATTATGCTACCACGCTGCTGCTGGTTTCGCTGTCTGAGCGGGACCATCTTCGTCTTCCCCGCCGCGGCGTTGCGCCGTCTCTCCGGTAGCGCTCGGGGGCTCGACTTCGAACCGCCCCCGGAGCGGCCATGCAGGACGGCATGCCCTCGTCGTCGGCCTCGCCCTCATCGTCACCACCGTTGCGACGCCGGCTATCCGTCCGCGCGCGCCGCTCGCGGGGCCTCGTTTCGGTCGACCATGGCCATCCATGTGCCGCTTGCGTTTGCTTCCCTCCGTGTTGCGCCTTGCTTTGGCCGACACACGAGCGCTCGCTCCTCCATACTCCATCTTTGCAAGCTAGCCAGATGCTAGTAAACCGTGGTCAAACTACATCCCATACGCTAGCAAGCAAGCAAACACCCTGGCAGCTCGATGGATTTTGTAGCTAGCTAGCTACTTGCGTACGTACTGCTTCACGCGCGACTCTCGCCCGTGGCCGTACTCTGCTCCACCACCGCGTCGAGCTGCGTGCCTCCGAGCCTGCTCCGCCCGCGTGCGCCGCTCTAGCCGGCTCCGAGGCTTCCGCCGGGTTGCCTCCGCCCGCGGCCGGCGCCGGCTCCGCTCTGCCTCCGCCTCGTCCGCGCGGCCTCCTCTGCTCCGGCCCCGAGCTGCTCCACCAGGCTTCGGCCCTCTCCGCCTCCTTCCGGCTCTCCTCCACTCCGCCCGCTGACGGCCATCTACGAGCTCGCCCACGGCCGTGCGTCTGCGACTACTAGCGGCTCCCCATGGCTCCGCGGGCTGCCCGAGGCTGGCCTCCACAGCACCGCAGAGCCGGCCCCGTCGCCCTCCGCCGACTCCGGATCCGGCTGCGCCGGCAGTCGCTGCCCTGGGCCGGCCTCCGCTCCTCTCTGCCTCGAGTCGCTGTCGGGTGCTCGCGCCCGCAGCAGCTCCCGCTCCCGTCGCCGCGTCCGCGCCCACTCGGCTGCGCCGGCCGACTCCGCCCGTGGCGCTTTGCTGCGCCGCTGCGGCGGCCCGGCAGCGTCCCGATGCTGCCGGCTTTGCGCCGTCCGGCCTCCGCCTCGCCGCCTCGCATCCTCCTGCCAGCAAGCCGCGACCCAGCGCCTCGCCCGGTCCGCCCATAGCGCCTGTCCCACGCCTCCTCTACAGCCACGCCCGCCCGCCAGCTTCCCGGCCGGTGGTGCATGCTTCGGCCGGCTCAGCTGGCCGACTCCCGGCCACCGGCGGCCGCTACTGTCATTGCGCGCTCCCGCGCCGCCTTCCGCTGCTCGGCGGCTACGGCCAGCTGTTCATGCTGCAAAGGGGTCGGCTGCCCAGGACGGCTGAGAAAGAAAAGGGGCCGAGTGCCCAATCCGGCTGAGAAAAGTCAACAGCTGGCTTTGCAAAAAAAGAGAGAGATGCCGGGTGATGAAGAAAGAAAAAGAAGAGAGAGAGAGAAAGAGAGAGGCCGGCTGGAAAATTATTGCCGGCTGCCTACCCGGCTGGACACAAAGAGGAAATGTCCGTCCGGCTGTGTGGGCGGACAAAGAGAAAAAAATAAGAAACAACGCTCGTCTATCCGTCCGCCTGCTTCGTCACTTGGACGACCGGACGCGACCCGGCCTGCCTACCCGCCTCGCCGCCTGGCCGGATGCGCCATGCCAACTCGGCTGCATCCCTCTCCACCGTTTGGACGGTCAGGCCTGATCGGCCGGGCCCCACTTCGAGCACCCGGAGGCTCGAAGGCTACACCCAGTGGGTGCGCTAGCGCGCTCTGCGAGCGCCGAGTCGCGTCGGCTGTCTTCAACGACCGCGACTACACGAAAATCAATGTGAGCTCCTCCCCCGCATATTTTTGCATCACGCAAGCACGGATAACCCCGAACGATGCTCGGGGGCTATCTCCGCATTTTAATTAAAGTTACACCACTGTTCGCCCCGACGCCAGCCAGAGTTGGCCCGGAGGCTGGCAGCAACTGAGCGTTTGTTCCGCAGAGCGGCTTAGTAGCGTCTGCATACCAAAGGCTCACTCTTAGTCACAGACCGCAGAGCGGCTGTCCGGCTAACAAGGGTGAATCTGGAGGCCACCCACGCAAAAACGTCAGGGAAGAAAAGCAGTTGGGTGACCCGGCCGTTTCCTTTATGATATCTGCTCGGTTAAATTCGCTCCCAGAGTCTGAGTATTGTACACTCCACTCCGCGGTCCACTCACAGCCACAGACCGCAGAGCGGCTGTCCGTCAAGCGAGAGCACAAGCCAAAGAATGGAGGGAACATGAAAAAGATTGAAGGGGGCTCAGACGAAACCGAGTCGGCACCCTCCGCATAACACTTGCAATGCTGAAAGCAAACATTTGATATATCTGTTTGGACTAACTTTGTCTTTTTCATGATCATTTCCATGAACACTCGGCAAAAAACCTCCGCCTAACTTTGCCAAGTTGCCGGAGGCTTGGGGCTCTTGTCGGAGTAATTGGGCGGATACCCGAAGGCGGCGAGACAATAATTCAAGACATCGGGGCTAGCAAAGCCCCTCAGTCTGACTGCCCGGCTGCTCCTGCCGGTTCCCAGTCCGACTGCCCTGCCCGGCCGGCTGTCGGCTGCCGACTGCGCCAACCAGTTTGCTGCCGACTGCGCCAACCAGCCGGCTGCCGACTGCAGCCCGACCCGACATCGACGAGACACCGACGAGGCAGATGTACCCGAACACTATTCACGTGTCACCTTAGCCATCATGTAAAGTGTCACTTGTCCCCTGGCACTATTTATGAAGTGACCCAGGGGACAAGGATGACACCCACCATGCCTTGCTCCCATACCACCACATAGCTTGGATAGTAAGCTAGCTCCACACTATATATAGCTATCCATCAATCCATCCATCCATTCTCTCATACACTCACGCATGAGCACCTACATGCTCACGGCCATGAGCATGGCCGGCCACTAGCATGCCACATACAAGGCATATACGAGGCCAGATGCCAGATGCTTATGGCACTGACCTCAGATACAGCTCCAGGAGCACTCTGTATTAGATATACATACCAGATGCACTCAGACATGCAGCAGTAGGAGTATTATCTCTCCGGAGAGCTCCGAAGCTGGGTAAACCACCGCGTCCTACTCGCATACCCGCTCCCGGTCCTATCAGCAGCAGTCTTACCCTCACACTAAGCCCTTGTGGCATCTGTCGACTCACACCCCCCCCCCCCCCGTGAGAATACCACGACAGTTATTCATGAAAAATTGTGTTAGCGAGCATGACAATTTTATTGAACGCGCTGGCAACTCCGTTATAATCCTGTTTTTGCTAGAAAATTGTCGTCCTCGCAAACTAAACTTGACATCCTTGTGACAACTAAACTTACCATAAAAACGTTCCTAATTGTCATCCATCCCAACGAACATTCGCTAGTTATGATTACGTTTCTATTTATGTGCACTTACAGTTTTTTTAAAACGGTCAATGGGGGGGAGGCTCCCCACCTGAATATATTTCAGAAGTTTGGTTTTTTTACAAACTAGATAAGGCGAGAAGAAAAGAAGTCCCGCCACAAGCCGGCGCGGACTTTGTCATCCACCTTGCTGAGGCGGTGGGACAAGAGGGTGAGGTCAGAGATGATGCCTCTAAGAACATCTGAGGCGGGAGAATCTATGTCCCTAAATGTTTTAGCATTCCGAGCATCACACATTTTCCATGTGATGAGCAGCATAATGAGAGGCCACACGGTCATTGCAAGGCCCCTATGGGACGGGGAGTCCACAGAGCTGCAAAAGGGGAGAAACATGGACGAAAACCAATGGCGTCCCAAATAGACCGAGCAGCTGGGTAGGTGAAGAAGAGGTGAGCATGATCCTCTAGCGCAGCCCCGCATCGGGGGAATGATGAAAACTCCAGTAGAGTCTTGCGATGAAGGTTGGCCCTGGTGTTTAACCTGTTGAGGTAGAGGAGCCAGCCAAAGACACGCACCCGGCTAGGCACGCGGGCATCCCATATGCATGCAAGCGTGTGGTCAGCAAGCTGAGAGGCAAATGCATCGTAGGCTCCTTTGGTGGTGAAGGAGGAGCCATTGAGCAGCGTCCTGGAGTCGGGCATCCCTGAAAGTCTCACATCCTGCAACAGAAGTCTCAAGGAAGCAAGTTCATTGGAAGCAGTTAAGGTTAGCCGGCTATGTAAGCCTAGATCGATCCCATCCATCAAAATATTAGCTACTAGAGCATTTGGTTTTGTGTGGTGGGAGAAGAGGGAAGGGAAAGCAATGCACAAGGGTTCGGGGAGAACCCAACGATCTAGCCAAAAATATGTGGAGGATCCCGATCCAACGGAAACCTGGGAGATCTCGCGAAGAGCAGAGAGGTGTTTAAAAATGGCTTTCCCAAGGAAGGAAGCATTTTTACCTAGGCCTATATGCAGTGGAGAGTGGTTGATAATCCAATCTTTCCAGGGGAAGAGAGGAGCGTGCAAAACTTTGAATGCAAATTTCAACATAAGGCAAAAGTTTTGTGCTCTCACATTTTTAACACCAAGACCACGAGCAAGTTTGGGCATACATGATACGTCTCCAACGTATCTATAATTTTTTATTGCTCCATGCTATTTTATCTACTGTTTCGGGCAATATTGGGCTTTATTATCCACTTTTATATTATTTTTGGGACTAACCTATTAACCGGAGGCCCAGCCCAGAATTGTTGTTTTTTGCCTATTTCAGTGTTTTGAAGAAAAGGAATATCAAAGCGAATTGAAGCAGGCGAAATCAACTGGAGAAGTTATTTTTGGAAGGAAAGCTACAGGATGGACTTGGACCCTACGTTAGGAGATAAGGGAGGTGCTCACGAGGGTGGGCCCCCCTAGGGCGCGCCCCCTGCCTCGTGGGGCCACCGAAGCTCCTCCGACGTACTTCCTGCACCCATATATACTCTCGTACCCTAAAACATCCAAAACAGAGATTAGATCAGAAGTTCCGCCGCCGCAAGCCTCTGTAGCCACAAGAAATCAATCTAGGCCCTCTCCGGCACCCTGCCGGAGGGGGCCATCATCACCGGTGGCCATGGAGGAGTATCCCGGAGGGGCCATCATCATCATGAAGGCCAAGGACCAGAGGGTGGAGGCCATGGAGGATGAAGCACAAGGGGGAGAACCTCTCCTCCTCTCTTCCGGTGGCGCCGGAGTGCCATCTGGAGGGGAATCATCGCTACGGTGATTGTCTTCATCAACATCACCATCCTCATCTCTTTTATGCGGTCCACTCTCCCGCACCCCGCTGTAATCCCTACTTGAACATGGTGCTTTATGCCACATATTATGATCCAATGATGTGTTGCCATCCTATGATGTTTTGAGTAGATATCTTTTGTCTTTGGGTTGATTGATGATCTAGATTGGTATGAGTTGTATGTTTTACTTTGATGTTGTCCTATGGTGCCCTCCGTGTCGGCATAGCGTGAGGGATTCCAGCTCTAGGGTGTTGCAATACGTTCATGATTCGCTTATAGTGGGTTGCTAGAGTGACAGAAGCTTAAACCCGAGTAAGAGGGATTGTTGCGTGTGGGAATAAAGAGGACTTGATGCTTTAATGCTATGGTTGGGTTTTACCTTAATGATCTTTAGTAGTTGCGGATGCTTGCTAGAGTTCCAATCATAAGTGCATATGATCCAAGTAGAGAAAGTATATTAGCTTATGCCTCTCCCTCATATGAAACTGCAATAGTGATTGCCGGTCTTGTTAACAATTGCCTAGGACAATTCCGCACACCAATCCACAATTATTCCACACTCGATATTTATATTATTTAGTAATACATTCTAACTTTATGATAACAGCACCTACTTTTATATTTTAGCTCTCCGATACCATTCAAAGTTATCCTCTTCATACCCACAACATAGTTTTATTTCTCGTTGCTAGTTGGAATCAAAAGTTCGGTGTACGTAGAGTCGTATCGGTGGCAGATAGGGCTTGAGAGAATATTGATCTTACCTTTAGCTCCTTGTGGGTTCGACACTCCATAGTTATCACTTCCACCTTTGGAAAGTGCTACGATGATTCCTTGCACTTGGGGATTATCAAGCTCTTTTCTGGCGCCGTTGCCGGGGAGCAATAGCATGGGGTTGATATTCTCGTGTGTACTTGTGTGCTTTCTTCACTAAGTAGATTTTGTTTTTCCTTTTTGTTTCTGTTTAATTGTGGGTGAAACATACAAAAAAGTTTAAAAATGAAAATACAAAAAAAAAATACTTGCCTTTCATGCCTAAATTTTTTTTCAAAAAGAGAAGTGATTGGAAGGTTTTGCATTGAAGAAGTGAGGGTCGACCTTGAGCACTTGTGTTCATGCTCACGGAAACAATGTAGAATTTTTCATGGAAGTTTATCTGTAAATAATTATCCCCTTGTAAATATTCATTGTATTATAAAAATAAATGTGCCAAGCTTTGGTTTTAGGATGATTAGATTGCTTGTTTGCTATGTGCAAAACAAAAACAGAAACTTTGGCTGTAGTGCGTGAATTTACATTTTTTTACTGGAAAGTCAAATGGGTCTGAAACTTTTTGCACATTACTTCTGTACAAATTTTTAAAATTGTCAAATTTAGTACATAATTTTAGGAGTTACATAAGTTTACCAAACTCCCAAATTACTACAGACTGTTCTGTTTTTAACAGATTCTGTTTTGCGTGTGTTGTTTGCTTATTTCGATGAATCTATGGCTAGTATCGGGGGATATGAACCATAGAGAAGTTGGAATACAGTAGGTTTAACACCAATATGAATAAAGAATGAGTTCATTACAGTACCTAAAAGTAGTGATTTGCTTTATTACACTAACGGATCTCACAAGTATTTTGTTAAAGTTTTGTGTTGATGAAGTGTCCGAAGGTCGAGGAGCTATCAATATGAGAACAATAAAGAGAGGCAAGAGTTCAAGATTTGGGATGACCAAGGCACCCCAAGTAAATATTTCAAAGGATACTCAAGCATCTAAGCTTGGGGATGCCCCGGTTGGCATCCCATCTTTCTTCTTCAACAAATATCGGTCTACCTCGGTTTTTGCTTTGTTCGCATGATTTGTGTCCTTTGTGTTTTTGTTTTTCCTTTAGGAACCATGCTAGCATGAGATAGCCTTCATTGATTTATATAATACTTCATGTGCTTCACTTAAATCTTTTAAGTATGATCTTATAGAATTGCTCTTCGTGCTTCACTTAAATCTTTTGAGTATGGTTTTATAGAATGCTTCGTGTGCTTCACTTATATATTTTGAGCTTGGATATTGGTCAGTTGTAGAATGCTCCATGAACTTCACTTATACCTTTTGGAGTATGAATAATATTATCATTTAAAGTGGGTTTGGAAGAGTGTCAACTTTAGGAATTAGTGATCCCACTATTTTGGAGGATGTTGAATCTTAGTGTGATATTTATGAAAGTGGATTTTGAAGAGTGTCAACTTTAGCTAGTAATGATTCCACTATTTTGGAAAAGGTTCCAATTGAGTATGAGAACAAAGTTTCTATCCATGATGCCTCTGAAACTTATTATGAGGGAGGAATACATGCTTGTAGGAGTTGCAATAATATTAAGTTTCCTCTCTATGTGCTTAAAGTTTTGAAGTTATATTTGCTTTGCCTTCCTATGCTAGTTGATTCTTGTTCCCATAAGTATGTACTCACAAAATCCCTAGGAATAGGAAGTGAGTTATATTTAAATATGCTAGTCATATTCTTCAAGATGCTCTCTTGTGCTTCAATTCCTATCTTTTATGTGAGCATCATTGAAACCATCATGCCTAGCTAAAAGGCATTAAAGAAAAGCACTTGTTGGGAGACAACCCAATATTTACCCTTACTGTTTTTGTGTGTTTACATGATTAAGCTACTATAGTAATCATGTTTTATAGATTTTGTTTCAATAAAGTTCCAAGTAAGACCTTTGGGAAGACTTGGGTGAAAGTTAATGTGATCTTGCTGTAAAAACCAGAAACTTTGCGCTCACGAGAATAGATGTCATTTTTTACAGAAGAGTGATTTTGAGTTGACTCTTTTTTAAGAAGATTAATAGACAAATTTCTCACTTCCACCAATTTATTTCATAATTTTTGGAGTATCATAAGTATGGTTATTGTTCAGATCATTACAGACTGTTCTGTTTCTGACAGATTCTGTTTTTATTGCATAGTTTGCTTGTTTTCTAGTTTCTATGACTTATATTTCTCAATATAAATTGTAGAAATGAGATGGTACAGTAGGCATTGTGTGAGAACAATTATGAACATTGTTTTTGACAGTACCAAAGTGAATGGTTTGCTCTTTATCATACTAACCTATCTCACGAAGTTTGGTTAAGTTTTGTGTGATTGAAGTTTTCAAGTTTTGGGTGAGATATCGATATGAGGAGAATAAGGAGTGGAAAGACCCTAAGCTTGGGGATGCCCAAGGCACCCCAAGGTAATATTCAAGGAAGACTCAAGCGCCTAAGCTTGGGGATGCCCCGGAAGGCATCCCCTCTTTTCGTCTTCAAAACTATCGGTATACTTTACTCAGAGCTATAATTTTATTCATCACATGATATGTGTTTTTCTTGGAGTGTGTTTTCGATTTTACTTGCTGTTTGAATAAAATCATTGGATCTGAAATACTGAATGAAAAGAATCCTCCCATGGCTAGTTAATTATTTGACTACTCGGTGTTCTTCACTCATATCTTTTGGAGTAGTTTGTCAATTGCTCATGTGCTTCATGTATATCCTATGAGTAAATGGTTGAACAAATTGAATGTCATAAATCTGAATTTATATATGTTTCATACGCTTATAACATGGGGAGTAATGACTTCACACATAATAAGTATTGGTAGTAAACTTATTGAAAGTTAGCAAACATAGAATTGGTCACTTGAACAATTCATGAAAGAATATTGAAGGAAGAGAGGTTTCACATATAAATATAATATCCTGGACATCTTTTATGATTGGGAGCACTCATTAAAATATGACATGCTAAAGAGTTGATGTTGGACAAGAAAGACAACGTAATGAGTTATGTTTTCTTATATCTGAGATAAAGTATGTTGTCATGGATCCTCTAACATGTTGAGCTTGCCTTTCCCCCTCATGCTAGCCGAAATTCTCAGCACCAAGTAGAGATACTACTTGTGCTTCCAAAATCCTTAAACCAGTTTTGCCATGAGAGTCCACCATATCTACTTATGGATTGAGTAAGATCCTTCAAGTAAGTTGTCATCGGTGCAAAGCAATAAAAATTGCTCTAAATATGTATGATTGATTGGTGTGGGAGAAATAAGCTTTGTACGATCTTGTGATGTGGAAGTAACAAAAGCGACGGACTGCATAATAAAGGTTCATATCATAAGGGGTAATATAAAGTGACGCTCTTTCGCATTGAGATTTAGTGCATCCAACCATAAAAGCGCATGGCAACCTCTGCTTCCCTCTGCGAAGGGCCTATCTTTTATTATTATCTTCTACCTTATGCAAGAGTCACGGTGATCTTCACCTTTCCTTTTCATTTTATCCTTTAGCGAGCCCAGCATGTTGGAAAGAACCTATATATATATATATATATATATATATATATATATATATATATATATATATATATATATATATATATATATATATATATATATATATATCTAATCGGATGTAGGGGAGCATGAGTTATTATTGTTGACATTACCCTTGAGGTAAAAGGTTGGGAGGCGAAACTATAAGCCCCTATCTTTCACTGTGTTCGATTAAAACTCCATAACCACAAGTATTGCGTGAGTGTTAGCAATTGTGAAAGACTAGATGATAGTTGAGTATGTGAAGTTTGCTAAATCAAAGCTCTGACATAGACTCTTCCTGAAAATAGGATGAATTGCAATTGTTTGATGACTGAGAATATTGTTTGTTAGTTCTAAAGAAATTTTATGATACATACTTTAAACTTGTGACTTGCTTGTTACTTGATCATGAAAAGTTTTATGAGATGAGCTATTGTTATGATATGTAATGATGCTATAAAAACTGATTGGAATTATCATTGATCAAACTTAAGCACTTACTAGCATTCCACATCAAAAATTATCTTTCTTATCATTTACCAACTCGAGGACGAGCAGGAATTAAGCTTGGGGATGCCTGATACGTCTCCAACGTATCTATAATTTTTGATTGCTCCATGCTATTTTATCTACTGTTTCAGGCAATATTGGGCTTTATTATCCACTTTTATATTATTTTTGGGACTAACCTATTAACCGGAGGCCCAGCCCAGAATTGTTGTTTTTTGCCTATTGCAGTGTTTCGAAGAAAAGGAATATCAAACGAAGTCGAAAAGGAACGAAATCAACTGGAGAAGTTATTTTTGGAAGGAAAGCTACCGGATGGACTTGGACCCTACGTCAGGAGATAAGGGAGGTGCTCACGAGGGTGGGAGGCGCCCCCCCTAGGGCGCGCCCCCTGCCTCGTGGGGCCCCCGAAGCTCCTCCGACGTACTTCCTGCACCCATATATACTCTCATACCATAAAACTTCCAGAACAGAGATTAGATCAAGTTCCGCCGCCGCAAGCCTCTGTAGCCACGAGAAATCAATCTAGGCCCTCTCGGCACCTGCCGGGGGGCCATCATCACCGATTGCCATGGAGGAGTATCCGGAGGGCCATCATCATCATGAAGGCCAAGGACCGGAGGGTGGAGGCCATGGAGGAGGAAGCACAAGGGGGAGAACCTCTCCTCCTCTCTTCCGGTGGCGCCGGAGTGCCGTCGGGAGGGGAATCATCGCCACGGTGATCGTCTTCATCAACATCAACATCACCATCACCATCATCATCCTCATCTCTTTTACGCGGTCCACTCTCCCGCACCCGCTGTAATCCGTACTTGAACATGGTGCTTTGGCCACATATTATGATCCAATGATGTGTTGCCATCCTATGATGTTTTGAGTAGATATCTTTTGTCTTTGGGTTGATTGATGATCTAGATTGGTATGAGTTGTATGTTTTACTTTGATGCTATCCTATGGTGCCCTCCGTGTCGCGCAAGCGTGAGGTATTCCCGCTGTAGGGTGTTGCAATACGTTCATGATTCGCTTATAGTGGGTTGCTAGAGTGACAGAAGCTTAAACCCGAGTAAGAGGGATTGTTGTGTATGGGAATAAAGAGGACTTGATGCTTTAATGCTATGGTTGGGTGTTACCTTAATGTTCTTTAGTAGTTGCGGATGCTTGCTAGAGTTCCAGTGATAAGTGCATATGATCCAAGTAGAGAAAGTATGTTAGCTTATGCCTCTCCCTCATATGAAACTGCAATAGTGATTGTCGGTCTTGTTAACAGTTGCCTAGGACAATTCCGCACACCGATCCACCATTATTCCACACTCGCTATTTATATTATTTAGTAATATATTCTAACTTTATGATAACAACACCTACTTTTATATTTTAGCTCTCTGATACCATTCAAATTTATCCTCTTCATACCCAACAACATAGTTTTATTTCTCGTTGCTAGTTGGAAGCAAATGTTCGGTGTACGTAGAGTTGTATCGGTGGCAGATAGGGCTTGAGAAAATATTGATCTTACCTTTAGCTCCTTGTGGGTTCGACACTCCATACTTATCACTTCCACCTTTGGAAAGTGCTACGATGATTCCTTGCACTTGGGGATTATCAATACACGACCATGTCCCACGCTACAAGGCACTTGGACCTAGAGAAAGAATGTTCATTAGACCAGAAAAAAATCCTACGACACTTATCAATGTCCTCGAGGACACTTACTGGTAAGGAAAAACACATCATGAAATAGGAAGGGAGGCTATCGAGGACGACCGACATAAGTACAAGGCGACCACCATGAGACGGTAGGAGAGCGCGCCAACCTGCAAGGTATGTGTCACATCGATCGATGAGCGGTTGGAAGGCCGAGGGAGGTAGTTTATTAGGGGAGAGGGGAAGGCCAAGTTATTTCTGAGGGAAGACGGTGGTGGTCGTCCCTAAATTAGCTGCCATCTCAGCAGCTAGTTGTGGGCCAACATTCATGGGGACAACTGTCGTTTTTTGGAAGTTGATCGAGAGGCCAGTAGCAAGGGAGAAGTCATCAAGAAATTTTTTTTTAGGTTGGTTGCAGCTTGCGGGTTGGCTTTGATGATGATAAGCGTGTCATCTGCATACTGAAGGACAGGGTAGGGAAGGGAAGTGGAGACCGAGTGTGCTAGGAGATTTTGTGCACAAGCGTTGATAATCATTTGTTGAAGAAATCTGCGATGATGATAAAAAGGAAGAGGGAAAGTGGGTCACCCTATCGGAGACCGTTCTTACACTCAATCCACGGGCCAGGTGAGCCATTAAGGAGAACCGTTGTTTTGCCAGAGGTAAGCAAAGCGCTTAACCACCCTGGCCATTTTTTTAGAAGACCCGAACACGGAGAATAGAGAGAAGGGCAGGCCAGGATACCAAGTCGGAGGCTTTGGAGAAATCTTGCTTAATAACCAGTGTGGGAGCTTTGGTCCTAGCACAAACATGGAGAACGTCTGCAGCATAGAGAAAGTTTTCAGAAATAGTTCGACCTGAGAGGAAACCTGTCTGGTCAGGGTGGACAAGTGCGGGTATGATGGGCTTGAGGCGATTTACAAGTAACTTAGCCAGAGCTTTGGGAGGGCAATTTTGAAGGGAGATGGGGCGGAAGGCGTCAAGAGAGGGGGAGCCGCTCCTTTTGGAATGAGGATAATGAATGCCCTGTTAAGACAGGAGATATCTGCCGAAAGTGTGTAGAAGCTACTGAAGAGGTTGGTTATCCTGTGTTTAAGAATGGGCCAGAATTTGCGGTAGAAGCCAGGGCCGAAGCCATCCGGTCCGGGGCTAGCCATTTGGTTCATGTCCACAAAAGCGTCGTAGATTTCTTGTCCAGAAAAAGGGGAGTCTAGGTGTAAAAGCTGAGGTAAAGGGGTAGGGTACAGTGAATGGAGCAAGAAGTTCCAAATTGGAGGGAAGGAGACGCCGAGGAGGGATGTGAAGAAGGACGTAAGGATTTGGGTTTTGGTTCATGAGACGTGAACTCCTGATTATTATGCAAAATCATAGGTATTTTGTTGTTACGATGTCTCTGGGAGGCGGAGGCATGGAAGAATTTGGAGTTTTCGTCGCCGTCTATAGTTGCTTTAATTTTTGCACGTAGCTACCAGAAGATCATTTTCTCGTGGATGATCCGATGGAGGAATTTTATAATAATCGAGCGTAAGATCACTTCAGGTTGCGAAAGGAAGCGGGTCTCTTCAATTGAGTCAATTAGGCTGATGACAACTTTACAGTTTGTTCCCCTGACCGAGAGTGGGAGATTTTTTTTGCGCCAAGAGCGGAGAGCGAAGCGACATTTTTTAAGTGTGTGAACCAGTGTTAGGGAGGCAGTGGAGAGTGAAGGGGACGAGGTCCAAGAGTCTAGGAACGTGGATCGGCAGGCCGGGTTTTGGGCCCAACCATGCTCGAAACGGAAGAGAGCGGGGCGAGGGATAGCGGTATTAATAGATATGATCAGGGGAACGTGATCAGAAACAAAGCATGTAAGGCTTGAAACCGAAGACTCCGGGAAGGTAAGATCCCAGGCAGAGTTGATGAAAACTGTGTCTCGTTTCTCTAAGGTTGGTTGGTCACGCTTGTTAGACCAGGTGAAGGCTCCGTCAAGAAGGGAGCGCTCAATGAGGGCCAGGGAGTTTATGCATTGGTTGAAGAGGTCAGCCTTGTGCTGGCGAAAGGCATCATTGTTTTTATCTAGCGCAGATCGCATGAGGTTGAAGTCACCCAAGATAATCCAGGGGGAGTTTTGGGGGGGGGGGCGAGAGTGAAGCAAGTCCACTAAGAAGCTAGGTTTGAGCGCATGATCCGTTGGGGCGTAAACATTTGTGATTAGAAGATGGGAAGGGGAGGCCAAGGTGGAAACCGTGAGGGTTAGCGTGAAGTTGGTGCGAATAGAGCTGATGACGGTGAAATGGGCAGAGGAGAGTGCGGAGAGAATGCCGCCCGAGGAACCCAAGGCGTCTTTGTGGTGAGACAAGTCGAGTTGCCGGAGGATGAAGGATCTCATTTTTGCACTATCGGGGGCCGTTAGTTTGGTTTCTTGGAGAAAACATGTGTGAGGTTGAATCGCAATGAGCTCCGCAAGAACATCGGCGCACTTTCGTGGTTGACCCAAACCACGAACATTCCAACAGCACAAAGATAGAGTTGTACGATTCATAGAAACATGCAAACACCAATCGGTCGAAAGAAATAAGCGGCCGATCGAATCATTGTTAAATAAAGGTGGAGTGGGTGGTACATGGGTAATAAAAAAGGCCATACAAAGGGATTGCTAGCACAAAATACGCACGGAGAGAGCACGTTTATGTCTACTACACAACCTTCTTCTTGTAGACGTTGTTGGGACTCCAAGTGCAGAGGTTTGTAGGACAGTAGCAAATTTCCCTCAAGTGGATGACCTAAGGTTTATCAATCCGTGGGAGGCGTAGGATGAAGATGGTCTCTCTCAAGCAACCCTGCAACCAAATAACAAAGAGTCTCTTGTGTCCCCAACACACCCAATACAATGGTAAATTGTATAGGTGCACTAGTTCGGCGAAGAGATGGTGATACAAGTGCAATATGGATGGTAGATATAGGTTTTTGTAATCTGAAAATATAAAAACAGCAAGGTAACAAGCAATAAAAGTGAGCGTAAACGGTATTGCAATGCTAGGAAACAAGGCCTAGGGTTCATACTTTCACTAGTGCAAGTTCTATCAACAATAATAACATAATTGGATCATATAACTATCCCTCAACATGCAACAAAGAGTCACTCAAAAGTCACTAATAGCGGAGAACAAACGAAGAGATTATTGTAGGATACGAAACCACCTCAAAGTTATCCTTTCTGATCGATCTATTCAAGAGTCCGTAGTAAAATAACACGAAGTTATGCTTTCCGTTCGATCTATCCTAGAGTTCGTACTAGAATAACACCTTAAGACACAAATCAACCAAAACCCTAATGTCACCTAGATACTCCAATGTCAACACAAGTATCCGCGGGTATGATTATACGATATGCATCACACAATCTCAGATTCATCTATTCAACCAACACAAGGAACTTCAAAGAGTGCCCCAAAGTTTCTACCAGAGAGTCAATATGAAAACGTGTGCCAACCCCTATGCATAGATTCCCAAGGTCACGGAACCCGCAAGTTGATCACCAAAACATACATCAAGCGAATCAATAGAATACCCCATTGTCACCACGGGTATCCCACGCGAGACATACATCAAGTGTTCTCAAATCCTTAAAGACTCGATCCGATAAGATAACTTCAAAGGGAAAAATCAATCCATTACAAGAGAGTAGAGGGGGAGAAACATCATAAGATCCAACTATAATAGCAAAGATCGTGATACATCAAGACCGTACCACCTCAAGAACACGAGAGAGAGAGAGAGAGAGAGAGAGAGAGAGATCAAACACATAGCTACTGGTACATACCCTCAGCCCCGAGGGTGAACTACTCCCTCCTCGTCATGGAGAGCGCCGGGATGATGAAGATGGCCACCGGAGAGGGATCCCTCCCTCCGGCAGGGTGCCGGAACGGGTCTAGATTGGTTTTCAGTAGCTACAGAGGCTTGCGGAGGCGGAACTCCCTATCTAGGTTTATTTCTGGAAGTTTAGGTATATATAAGAGGTGTTGGCGTTGGGAACAAGTCAGGGGGTCCTCGAGGCGGCCACGAGGTAGGGGGTGCGCCCAGGGGGGTAGGGCGCGCCCCCCACCCTCGTGGTGGCCTCGGGACTCTTCTGGCCCATCTCCGACGCTCCGTGGGCTTCTTCTGGTCCAAATACAATCTTCGTTGAATTTCAGGTCAATTGGACTCCGTTTGGTTTTCCTTTTCTGCGATACTCAAAAACAAGGGGAAACTAGAAACTGGCACTGGGCTCCAGGTTAATAGGTTAGTCCCAAAAATCATATAAAATAGCATATAAATGCATATAAAACATCCAGGATTGATAATATAGTAGCATGGAACAATCAAAAAGTATAGATACGTTGGAGACGTATCACACGTGCAGAGACACCCATTGTCTTAGTTCGACGACACAAAAAGAGCCAAGTGAACTAATGGCCAACCTAAGCGCAGAAATTGAAACGACGAAGGCGGAGGGCGGCGATCGGCCAAGGGTGGGAGCGGAGTAGATCTTGGCTCACTGGAGGGCACCGATGCGAGCTCACGCACATCGTCAGCAGTTGCGCCACGCTGCAGAGCGATGAGCGAGAGGGCCACCGAGTCCATCAAGGGCACCTCCGGGTTGTCAAACAGGCCCGCGGCGTTGATGGCAGCGGCGAGCCCGTTGGAGGCAGCAGAGATGTCGAACTTGCACGCGCGAGCCCTGATGGCCTTGGTCGTCATGTCGACGAATGCCGGGCCTTCCAGGCTGGCCAGGCGGCGGCTGCGGCGGGGACCGATGGTGGAGTCAAGGATACACTTCTCTTGAGCTCTAGCGCGACGGCCGACGACCTCGTGCGCGTCGTCCGGGATGTCGATATCGTCTTGAGGAGGAAGGGAGTTAGAAGTGGCGGTAGGCATACTGGAACTAGGGGTACAAGGCGGTGAGCACACGGCATCCATACCAGTAGTGTTATCCGAGTCATCGTCATCAGCCAGGGGAGCAAAGGGGTTGGAGACGTGGACCTCGTCGAAGAGGTCGACCGCATGGTCGGAGCTGGTGTCGCTGCTGATGTCGATGGCCTCATCAGCGAGGCCAGCGAGCGACGAGCAGTCCTCAGGGAAGAGGAGGGGTGCGGAGGCCAGCCCGGCGGCGTCGTGGGCTTGGGGGCGATCATCTGAAGGGGGCGGAGGAGGCATGAAATCATCATCGTGGTGGACCCCGTTGCAAGGGTAGGACGAGGTGGTGTAGTTTTGCCAGACGTCATGGACGTGAGAGATGTGCTTGGCGTCGGCATCATCGAGGTCGCCGTTGTTGTTGAGCGGGACGGTGAGGCCATTGACAATGGCCCAGGTCTTGACCACCGTAAGATGCACGTCGACGATCTGGGCGGGGGGGGGGGCGGGGGGAGACGGAGAATGCAGCGGTCTGGGGTGTTGACACCCGACTCCACTTGGACAAAGGTGCGCATGGTGGAGAAGTCACCGGGGTGGAGCCAGCGGCGGTCGACGCAGTAAAGAAGCCCGAAGTGGCCGAAGACGAAGCTGGCGCCATGGTGGTGCCACAGCTCGAGCGGGAAACGGGCCGTGTCAAGCTCGATGAGACGGTCGTAGGTGGCCGTGGCGCGGTTGTTCGCGTCCTCAGGTCGGACCAGCTCGTTGCGGATCCCAAGGTAGTTCATGGGGAAGAGCTGGAGCGCCTCCGTCCTGCCAGCGGGGTCGTCGAAGACGAGGAGCGCGGCGCAGCCCGAGGCCGCGGCAAAGTGAAAGGAGGCCGAGGGGAGGCCCGAGTCGAAGAGTTGGCGGATGAACTCATGCGCGTCGACCATAGCCATGTTGATGTGGGCGAAGGCGAAGACGCGGACGTCATGTAAGAGGCCGTGTGGGACGAAGATGTCTGGGATGGGGGCCGGCAGGTTCGCCGGTGGGGCCTGAGCGTCGACGGGCGGTGGGGCCATAGCAGCAGCGCTGAAAGAGCTGCCGACAGAACCCAGTAGCGACGGGAGCAGCGAGGCCCGCTGCAAGGGCGGGGCGAAGTCGCCATCTGACGACAGCGAGCGGCGAAGGGACGCAGGGAGGGTGACCACCGGCGATAGGTCTAGCGGCTCATCGAGGAGGAAGCGGTGGGAGCCGAAGCAGATCTCACAAGCGGTGGTGGCGGTTGGGGCAGAGGCGCGTGAGGCTTGGAAAACCATGGTCGCTGGCGGCCGGTGGAAGGGTGGGTGGAGGAAGGCGAGAGGAAGGCGGGATGAGCACTCGAAAGCTTTGTGCCCATTTTGGCCGCAGCGAGCGCACCGGAGAGGGTCGCAGCAAGAGCTCACAAGGTAGTCACTGACTGTGCACCGAAAGCACAAGGGCTTGGATGGAATGCGAGGGGGCTGGGTGGGGCGGTGGTGATAAAGAGGGTCGGGGCGAGCTCGGGGCGGGGTGGCCTTGGGAGCATGCGAGATTTTTGGGGCAGAGAGAAGAAAGTCGAGGTACGGGGTAGGGGAGCAGCTCGCCGGAGCAACATGACCAGGCGAGGGATTCGGAGGCTGAGCCAGCAGGATCCTGCAGTATGTGCTTGAGTGGTTTGCATGTCGATCTGGTTGGGGGAGGAGGGGGTGGGAGGGGGTAGACCTTGTTTACATGCAGGGGCGGGTGGACTGGGGAGAGTGCACCGTTCGGTGCATGGGCTGGGAGCATGGGCCAATCGAGGGTTGGGTCAGATCGCATTAAATGCGATGCGAGGGGAGCCGCGGGGAGCAGGCATGCGTATCGCACGTGCGAGGCCGAGGGGTCGCGGGGCAGCTCGAGCGGAGTAGGGATTTGTTTAGGGGTAGGAGTAGGCCATGGCAAGGGGAGTGGCGATGTGGGCCTAGGGGATGGAATAAACAAACCGGGCGGTGGGGAGGGGAGAGGCGGGTGAGGAGCGCCGAGGATGGAGGAAGCTTGGTCGCCAAAGACCTGGGCGGTGGGGCTATGGGCCCGACCAAGCAGACAAGTAAGCGTGGACAGGGTGGCAGCCGATTTTGAATTTCCCCGATCTCGCGCGGGTTCCAGGGAGGCTTCTAGGTAGAGCGTCAGCCCAGGCAGGACAAGAGGAGACTGTTGCAGCAATTCGTTTCCGATCAGGGCTGAAGAAACTAACGAGAGGAACAAGTTTTCCTGGTAATGCAGAACTGAGAATGTAGGGGCCCCCGCAAAACAGTGGTCAAGGACCATTTTAACCATGAAAGCACTAGGTTTTGCCTTAGATGAAACAAATGCAATCCAGATTAGCATGCTTGGGTCAGAGTGTGGGAGAGGTTGATAGCCGAGAGGAACTAGACCTACTATGTGTTTACGATGGATGAAAGATCGAAAACTGGGGCCATGGCGTAGCGGACTAACCTTGGGAGGTGCCGATGACGAGCTTACCATGGATTCTGGCACTTGGATGGAGGCCGGACGGGAGCACGCCGAGGACGACGCCCCGCTGCAGGGGCCAGCAACGTTGGTACCGAAACAAGTGCGGGCTGAGGCCTCAAAGTCGAGGCCGCAGAGAGGGTGAACATGCAGGAGCTGTGATAGCGTGGCGTAGGAAGGTGGCGAGGACGCAGAGGCGGCTGAACTGGTGGAGTCGAAGGAGGCGGAGAAAGTGCGGCCGCGGATGGGGAACTGGCGCATGAGGATTTCTACAACCTTCGGAGACGCGACATGGAAGAAGAACACACCGCCGCCGGCGTCGCACACATGGTAGTCAGCCGCAAGCCCACCAAGGCAACCTTGGAGGAGAGCGGCAGCAAGAGATTCGTCAAAGTGAAAATAGCGAGAGGTGATGAGGACCTGGGCCAGAGCGGAGTGGGGGGAGGGGGCGGAGGCGCAGGGGATACCAAGGACACGGCGGAGTTGGTCCTGGAAGTCAAGCCCCATGCCGTCGCCAACACGAAGAATGGAGCGCATGGCGACTGCCGAGGCGTTGATGTAGCGGTGGCGTGGGTGGAGAAGCGGGTCGAGCTGGAGGCCCTCGTAGAAAGTGGTGGTAGGGAGGCGGAGGCAAGCGACATTGCTAGCGTTGGTGGCTGGAGCAGGCGGCGACGCAGGGGAGGGGGGAGGGGCGAGGCCCGGGGAGAGGAGAGGAGAGGCCATCATGTGCACTTACAGTAAAAAAAAATCTATTTGTGTGCACATTCCACTTGGGTAAACTCTAAGCCATATGAGATTTTTTTTTCTGTCCAAGTCAATTTCTGAAATTGCATTTCATTTTAACAAAAAAGTAGGCTTGTACATGTTGCACTTTTCATAACTGACTTAGGCATTTGGAAAAGCGAAGATTAGGCGGACCTTTTTCATACGTAATCGGGCCTATCTAGGTTGGTGTAACTCTTCCCTGCAACAAACAAAAAAGGTTTGTGTATAATTCTATAAAACACTAGGTGTTGGCGGCCTTGAACCACTCCAACCTGGAATTTTCTCGTAGCATCTTTTTAACGGAGTATAGACACAGACGGTCATACTTACTGATAACTAACATGTAGTACGAGTGCTAATTCGTTAACACATTTATTTGTCTATGGTGACAATTTCCTTTTAGAGAAAAGGCATCAACCGAGCTTGAGATGGGGCTGGAGTCTAGCCCGACTTTGAATTAGTAAATTCATCAATCAGCCAGGATTACATGCATACGTCCACGGGCAAAAGAAAGAACAATAAGGCGGTAAGATACATAGATGATGGACATCATAGAACAAGCCTCAAGCACTACGGGGCTGAAGATGATCATAATGAAACGAAGCCGAAGACGCCGAGGTCCCCCTCCAAGAGTGCTCCACCCGGAATAGGATCACATAGGCTCGAAGAAGAGGAGGGCCGGCACCAGCGGGGCATGTCGTCGCCAAGCACCTACGGATCCCGGCATGGCTCATCCAGTACACCATCTTCGTAGGAGGCCACTACCTCCTCGCCTAGATCGAAGGCGCCGCACCGTCACAAGATGGGAAGGATGCCACCGAAACAAGACCACATAGAGAGGGTCAGCGCATCCCCACGAGACGTCGGGGCTCTCCTTGAGCAGAACATCGCCGCTGCAAGCATCCAACACCGGAGGGAGAAGTTCCAAGCTAGGACAAGAGGGCCACACCGCCCACCACCCCCAAGCGCCACCCAACCCCAAGGCTCCCAAAGCGGCGCCTTCAAGAAGGAAACGATGCCGAGAGCGTCGCCGCCGCCCAACAAAGTTAGGGCTTTCGTCCGGGAGACCAAGGAAAATGGAAAGTGAGGGGACCAGTCCATACCGACGCCTCCAAGGAGGGGAACGACGCCCTCGGGCGTCACCGTCGGCGCGGCCGGCAAAAGCCGATCAGGGATTTCGCCCAAACTTAATCCCCGCCACCACCAGCACCACCTCTCCGGAGCCGGCGACCAGGGAAGCACGACCCGACCAGGCAGGCTCGCACGCCGAACATGGGAGGAAGGGAGGCACTAGATCTCATGCACCGGCCGCCGCAGAAGCCGCCACCGGCCGCCCTCGATCACCGGGATCCCACCGCCCGCGCGGCCAGGACACCAGATCCACCATCCGCACGGCCGCTCGCTGCAGAGCAGGCCGTGCCTCGCCATAGGATCCGATGCTCCAAATCCAGAGCTCCTCGCGCGGAAGCAGGGCAGCCGGAGGCCCCGCCGCCACCCTCCTTGGCAGCGCCCCGGGCTTGCCCGGCGGTTGCATCAGGCGGCGGCGAGGAAGGGTGGGGGAAGGAGGGAGCCCGGTGGCGCGCTAGGGTCCCCCCCTCCCCCTCGAGTCGCCCGAGCGGGCGGCGCGGGGGTGGGGGTCTGTCAGCATCAGCGATTCACTCTGTACCTATGGTGACAGTTAAATGTACATGATCACTCTTGTGCATGTATATAAACACCAGTTAATATGTGTTCTCGGTAGTTCAAAATCGCATAGCCTTCCATCAACATAGGTTTGAAGGAAGGAACAGGTATATTTGGACGGACAGTCGACCATGTATGCCTACAGTGACCCTATCAGTCTATCGCCGTCGCCGACGTACCCACTGCGGCATTTCGGGGGAGCACACGGGATCCTATACAGAATAGGTGAGGCGGGATGCCTTCCATGCCGTGGGACATGATTGCTACCTGCACATGTGTTGTGGTTGACAAACCACCCCTCATATGCATGGCATCGGCAGCATCTCCTGGTTTTCTGCACTCCCCTCAGGCAAACAGACATTCCCTACAAAGAAAAGGAGTGTGAAAGAGAAATCAATACACGCCCCCTAAAACGAGTGAATGGCGACATGTCGAACATGGAGAATCCGTCCTTGAAACTCTGAATAAGTGGGGTTATTATAAAAGGGGCGAACAGTTGAGTAGTAACTTGAAAGAGATTGCTAACAGAAGCGACCGGGCTTGCTTTCTGCGTGAGTTGAGCCGTCCAATCAAGCTCTCGACGGGCCAGATAAAATGCTCTGACCCGCAGTGACTACGTGAAAGGACTTTGTCGGACAGTTAAAAGAAAAAGCTTTGTCCGAAGGGAGTCTTGACCAGCCTGAGAAAGCCGGGCTGGAGCCTTGTCCGGCCCATAGTAGCCGGAAACGGAGAACGGTAGGCCGTCCCTCGATCCCGATTCATTGACCCGGAATCGGATTCGGGAACGAGGTCAGATTCAGTACGATTCGATGAAGATTCAGCGTCCCCGCAGCCTGCTCCTCGATTCAGGTTTGAGGATGCAACAGCCAAAACGCGAGGCATAATTTACTCACGTCGTCGTTTCTTTTCTCAAGGACTCCGCGTTCTTTCTCTAGTCCATTAGTTGCAAGGGATCCATTAACAACAAGGAATGCTGATCGTCAAGGAGTCGTCGTTCTTCAGGAACTGCGTTCCTCGACCCATGGTACCATACCGGGTTCATCGTACCCAAACGGATTGAATCGCGTCCCCGCTATAAAAAATTCGTTCAAGAGATGTATACCCTTGTTGTACCCTATTTTTTTCAGCCACCGACTCTCGTCCCTCGTTCCCGTTCCTCGTACCCACTATACCGGAAACATGGCAACTATGGTCCGGCCAGGGCTGCACGGCCGGTTCTCCACCTGTCTTGATTACACAGTGAGTGAAGACGTCTTGACTGCAACGGTGCAAGATCGATGTTCAGATCTTTGTCCTTTCATGCATGGCTGGAAACCGATACCAGTTTATGTGGCTCGCAACTTCTGCACATGGTTTATTCTACTAGCTCGCATGATTGTGCTGTTGAAAGTTATGTTAGACATGTGGTCCACTTTTGACAACATAATCAACTTAGCGCGATTCAGAGGTCCCCGCTTTTGACATTTCAGGGGTTCATGATCATCCCCTTTTTTTTCATCTAATAATACTACATTGAAGAAAGGTTTATATAACAGGGACCCATGTTAGAAATCCATGACATGGGGGGCGGACATTGACTTGTTGAGCCAGTTACATACGTAGTGCCATAGCACCTGCCATGACCATGACTTGTTAATTTACAAGACCTGCAAGAAAGATGGAAAAGATTCAATGTATATAGGTGCATTGAGGTAATAGTTATGTCACTGTATAGTATTATCTCTGTTTCTAATTGTAAGGCACTACTAACCCCACAACTACGTCTGTTTCTAATTGTAAGGCACTACTAACCACACAACTACGTCGAAACCGGTGTTAAAAAAACTATGTCGGCACCGATGTAGTTCCGTACGCACTCAAACCGTAGTTTAAAAATATTCTACTCTATAAGTTGCTAGGTAAATGGAATAAAATGGGTGCTTTACTAAACTACGAACGAAAAGGTAAAAGTAGAAATAAAAAGAATACTAAGTTAGTAGAGATGATGCTTGAGCAATAAAGCATTCTCGAGAGTTCCGGGGTCATCACTACTATTAGTATGATAAGCTGAACATGCGGGAGAAAGGACATGAGAGGCTCTCGCGCTCGCGCTCCTGGCGGGTGAGCGCTCGCGGCGGCGCCGCCCGATCTACCGCCTCCGACCTCCCCTGCTTCAGCCGAGACCGGATCCGGGATCCCCTCCACCTCCTCTCTCTCCCCTGCGAAGCTTCGCTCCATCCGACACCATGCCTCCACGACCGTGCTCCAAGCCTGCGTCCGCGGCGTCGGCCATGGCGGGAGCTCAGTCCGCCGAGCGCTCCCCGAGGCCCTCGCCGGCGGCGGCCTCCCCACCGCCCTGCCCCGGTGGCACGCTGCTGCTGCTGCTGCGAGCCGAGGCCGCGTCGTCCGCCGTCACCGAGCAAGCGGCTCGCGCTGCATCCATGATGTCGGCTGCTCCGTGGTCAGCCACTGCCGCAATGCTGGCGCGGCTGCCCCAGCCTCCCATAAGGCTGCCACGGCGGCTGGTGGCCATTTGTCTCGATTGGCTGCCGCCGAGGCCGGGTTGTGGCTGCATCTCGGACGGTGCATAGCTCGGGGCTTCCGAGGTCGGGCCTCACCGTCGCCGCCGCTTGGGTGTCTCCGTCCCCGCCTCTGCTTGACGCTGCTTACATCGCCGACGCACCGTCAACCTCGATCTGCTGTGGGCGCGCCATCCCGACTCCTGCGGTGCTGCTACGCCCTACTTGACTGTGGAAGCCCCGCGTCACCCCGGCTCTGCTGCTGAGCGTCGCCCACAACTCCTGCTGCTGAGCGCTGCCCACAGCCACAACTCCCGCTGAAGCGCTGTCCACGGCTCTGTGGAAATGGCACCGTCTTGGCTCCTGTCCATCCATGCGCGACGGGTCTTGACTCGAGCTACCTGTTTCGTGGAGCTCCCTTATCGACAGCGAAGAAGACAACGACGATGATGATGAGCTGGCCAACGGACGCCACCGCCGCTATCAAATCCTCGGTTTGGCTGCTCGGCGGAGACATGGCGTGTGAAGCGGATACATGCGGAGGTTGGCGAAGGTGCTCCGCGGCGCGATGTGCAACGCCAGCGCCACAAGCCCCGCTTTGGCTCCCGTCCCATCCTGCTTGGCTTCATGGTAGATGTTGCGATGTCTCTTTCCGGACACCGTGCAGCAGATTGTCGAGATCCTTTTAGATGTTATCGATGCCTTGAGAACGGTCATCGAGCGTGAGTCTGCAATGCTGGCGCCCCTCGGCTCCTTGGGAAGAGCTCTTGTGTCGCCATTGCCCCGCCTCCCGTCGAGCACCAACAAGCTCCATCTCCATACAAGGTCGAGAAAGAAGCCCGCCCTCTCAAAGACATCTTGTCGTGATTCTTGGGCATCGTCGTTTCTGCTCCTGCTGGCTCAATGGCCCCGGCGGATATCTCGATGCAGCCCACTTTGGAGAGGCAGCCGAGCTGCTGCGCTCTGAGCTCCTTGGTATGGCTTCCTTTCAGCTTGAGAAAACAGTCCAGCCTCGTGTGATGTCGTTGACTCCATGAAAGGTTGGATGTTGCGGATGGAGAGCTTCATGGAGCGAGCTGAGGCTGCATCGGGCGGGTCTCTCCACGCGCGCTTTGTGTTGCAGACTACTCATGTGTTGCACCCTTTGGTTGTGCCCGATGGCAGCTTCGGCCGAGAAGGAGACGGGCTTCATGGTTGTTTCTCCCCTCGTGCTAGGGCCAGCTCACCGCCATTAGCCTCTCGAGGGACTTGACAATGATGTGGTTGTGACTCGGTGTTACAGATCATGCCCGAGCCGGGAGTTGTGTGGGGGCCGGTTTTACCTTTGTGTGTCGAGCAGCTGCAGGTAGACCCTCTCGAGATCTCGAGTGTGGCCTTGCCACCAACATCACCCCGGAGTCGAGCCAGATAGTTGATGCCGGGAGAGTAGTGATTTGGGCGGTGCGATCTCGCCGCCCAAGTCCATTAGGCGTCGACGTTAGTCATCGGCGCTGAGTTTCAGATGTTGCTGCCCTTCCTCATCTGCGACCATCAAGCGGTGATGCCCGTGAGTGGCATGGCCATTGAGCCAAGTGTGTTGGCACCTACTCCAACTCCAAATCCAAATGCTCTCTTTGCAAAGGAACTTTGTGACTTGCTCGCTAGCGTGGAGGTTGCTAGACCTGGTTTGGGCAGGTCGATTGCTTGCCTCTGACGGAACGCCAATAAGGGGCAAACAAAAGAAGATGGGCAAAGGAAAGAGTGGCGTCATAGGCAAGGCGTCTCTGGTTGCTTGATGGATGATCTTCGATCTCTCGGCTTGTCCTCTTGGATTGGGAGGTGCATGATGTCTTGTGTTGTGGTGTTCTTGTTGGGATTCACTTGGCGTAGTAGTAGTGTCGGGGTTTGTGGATCTTGTATATTGAAGAGTTTGGCAAGGGCCATTTGTGTAGTTGGGGATTTCTTGCCATGTGAGTAGTTAGTCTGTGCTCTATTTGTGTAGGTTTTCGCCCGGTTTTCCTTAAATTAACTGGGCAATTCTCTTCTTCTTAATTAATCGATGAGGCAAAACTTTTGCCTCCGTTTCGAAAAAAAATAAGCTGAACATGCGCGGAGCATAGCTCTCTATCGTATCTCCGAGACACTCTTCATGTTCGTAAGAGCACCTACAGCCGCGATGGGCAAATCCGGCCCCTCAAACGCATGCGGACGCGTCCGTGGATACTGACCGGTCACGCCTGAAATAATGCAATCCACATCCGGATACCTCAAATGAGAAATCTCAAATCCATATTATTACATGCAACGTAGCGATATTTAAGTGGAGCTCGCCGTGGCCATGTCCGGCGGCCGGCTGCGCTCCCCAGAGTGTTGGTCCGGTCGCCGGCAAGGTAGATAGGGCATGAGACACGATCCGAGCTCACAGGACTAAAGGCGCCGCCATCTTCCATGCCCTACTCATCCTCGTCGGAGCCCGAAACCCGTTGGGTAATGGTGGACGTTAGATCGATGATGTATCTATCCTGGGACGAGCCGGCGACATCCACCACGACGCGGATGCGGTGCCCGGACTGGTGCACCTCCTCGAGCGATGTAGCCGCCTCCCGTGCCCGCTACCCCACACGGCGGGCAGGCCGCGCCATGGTTGCCTCGGATGACGCCCACGGTGCGTGTCACGCCCAATATGCGACCATATCCAAAAGGAACTCGAAGGTCCCACCAAGGATAGACCCGCATATTGAAACGCTTTTGCAAGGTGGATATCATTACATCAACATTACATAATAGATGGGGATACATACATAAGGCACAAATGCCACAAGAATACATCAACATCATATACAAGATCAACATCCGACTACGGATGAAACATAAACAGAAACTCAAACAATATCCACCCTGCTAGCCCAGGCTGCCGACCTGGAACCTATCCCCTGATCGAAGAAGAAGCAGAAGAACTCCAACACAAACAAACATCGCTCTCGCGTCATGATCATCGCAAACATGTACCTGCAACTGGTGGTGTAGTAATCTGTGAGCCACGAGGACTCAGCAATCCCATTACCATGGTTATCAAGACTAGCAAAGCTCAAATGGGAAAGGAAGGGGTAAAGTGGTGAGGTTGCAGCAGCGACTAAGCATATATGGTGGCTAACATACGTAAATGAGAGCGAGAAGAGAAACAAAGGAACGGTCGTCAACTAGTAATGATCAAGAAGTGATCCTGAACTCCTACTTACGTCGAGACATAACCCGAAACCGTGTTCTCCTCTCGATCAACCCGAAAAGAGACACTCACGTTACGCATTACGGTTGGTGTATTTTAGAAGAGTTTGCTTCAAGTTTACTACAACCGGATATTAACAAATTCCCATCTGCCACATAACCGCGGGCACGGCTCTCGAAAGTTTATACCTGCAGGGTGTCCCAACTTAGCCCATGATAAGCTCTCGCGATCAACGAAGGATATTCCTTCTCCCGGGAAGACCCGATCAGTCTTGGAATCCGGCTACAAGACATTTCGACAAACAATAAAACAAGACCAGCAAAGCCGCCGGATGTGCCGACAAATCCCGATAGGAGTCGCACGTACCTCGTTCTCGTGGCACACCGGATAAGTCAAGCTACGAGTAAAACCAAGCCTTGAGTTTCCCGTGGTGGCCCCAGCAGTCTGCCGGTTCGGACCAACACTCGAAGGAACAACGGCCGGGGGGCTAAAATAAAGATGACCCTTGGGCTCCGAAACCCAAGGGAAAAAGGGCATAGGTGAGGCAAATGGTAAAACCAATGTTGGGCCTTCTTTGGAGGAGTCTTATTCAAAGCGAACTGTCAAGGGGTCCCATAAATCACCCGACACGCGTTAGGGACGCAAAATCCGGGAACATAATACCGATATGGCGGAAACTAGGCGGCAAGAGTGGAACAAAACACCAGGCATAAGGTCGAGCCTTCCACCCTTTACCAAGTATATAGATGCATTAATTAAACAAGATATATTGTGATATCCCAACAAGTAAACATGTTCCAACAAGGAACAACATCTCCATGTTCCAACAAGGAACAAACTTCATTTTCACCTGCAACTAACAACGCTATAAGAGGGGTTGAGCAAAGCGGTAACATAGCCAAACAACGGTTTGCTAGGAAGGGTGCAAAAGGTTAGAGGCTGACATGGCAATTTGGGATGGCTTGATAAACAGGTAATAGGTAGCGCAGCATAGCGATAGAACGAAGCAACTAACATAGCAATGATAGTAGTGAGATCCAGGGTAGCGGTCATCTTGCCTGAAATCCATAAGGAAGAAGAACGAGTCCATGAAGTAGACGAGCGGATGAAGCCGAACCAAGCGTGAGACGAAGCGAATCACGACGATCGCATAGCGAAACAGGAACTAACAAGAAGAAGCACACAACATAGGTAAACACACCACACATAGACAAGACATGATGCACAACAAGCATGATGCATGACAAGACTACATGAAGCTACTCATGGCAAGAGATGATGCAAACAAGAGCAACACATCAAAGCAAGTTTAAATGAGGCCGGGAACAACATATAACAATTCCGGTAAGTCCTCATATGCAAATTTCGAAATTGGTCCAGATCTGAATAACTTTATGTTCAAGTTGTTAAACAGCAAGTTAAGATGCACCACGATGATCTACACGAAATTCTAGTCAAGTTACATATAAAGTTCATTAGATTCGGAGCTACGGCCTAGAAGATATGAGCAAAACAAGTTAAACATGACATTGGTGCAAAATGCATACAAACATCAATCAAACACCTCAAAACATGGATGCAACATGATAATATGAAGCTACATGCAAAATCAAGCAAGTTTCATATAGAGCACACTCAAAACGGAGCGACGGTTCAACACATACACTATATAAGGCATAACAACAATCTGTCCAAAACAGCAAGTAGGCATATTGCAAGCATCAAAACAACATGCTACAGCATCTCAATGTAATAACAAAAGGCATGGGCATGAAGTACAGGTAAAGCATGACAAAACATGAACACTGAGCTATCTCCAGAAACAACTAGAACATGCTCAAACACACATGGCAAGATTGCAAATAGTAACAGTTTCAGACTTATCAGGAAATAACATCAGGTTGCAATGTTTAGAGCTATCAGACAACATGCTACAGGAACTTATCATGGCAAACAAAGGCATGGCATGATTCTACTCAAAGCATAGAACAAAAGTCCCTTACTGACCATGAGCCAAAAAGGATCAGAAGATAAGATGGCACACATGTAAACATGGCAAGTTATATGACAGATTCATACATGGCAGGAACAATAATGAGTAGGCATGTTGGTGAGCTTGAACCACTCACCACAGAGCAATACATGGCATGGCAAGGAAACTCACAGTAAGAAGACATGGCATAGAAGCTATACATGGCAAGAACAACATCATAGCATGCAAGGATCAACTACAACAACCTTGGCAAAATTGAATAACATGTAAAAAACCTGCCAGGAAACATTTTATAGCAAAAGTAGAGCTCGATTGACTCAAGCTATGCCATTCCATAATTGCAACAAGGGCATGGATGGATAGAGAATAACCATATGTGCAAAACATCCTTACTGAAGTATCTCAAAATAAGCATGGATCTCTCGGTAGCATCAAGTTTACATGGCATAAAAATATCAGCAGAACAGGGGCTGAAATCAGCAACATCATGAAGCCTAGTTTGCATGGTCGTGCTAGTCACCATAGAGATCACAAAAATACATGGCATACACCCCTGTAAAGATGGCATGGCATATTACAAAACACATGTAGGACTCAAGTTCATAGGGTGCACACATCAATCATGGCAAAAATGACAAAAGTGCACGTTCTGATAAGAATCTGAAACTAACATCACATAGCCCTCTTCTAACAGCATTTCGGGCATCAAGATGAGCTCAAATGAAAATGATGCAATGAGATGAAATGATCTACTCGTCGAGGCGAACAATTTGACATATTACACGCACAAAACGGAGCTACGGATGCAGAGCTATGATGCAATGAAAACGCATGAAAATAACAGCAGATTCGGGACTTGGGCGTTTTCGAGGAAGGGGAAACTCAACCTGCGAGCACGGATTACGATGCACGTCGGGATCTCGCCGGAGATTCGTCAGGGACACCGGAGACGGGCGGATCCGGCCGGGGAGCGCCAGATCCGGGGCTGGCGGAGGGAGCTCCGGCCGGAGGAGGAGCTCCGGGAGGAGGCGCGGCGAGGCGTGGTCGGGGGCGACCGGGCGGCGGCGGCGGAGCGGAGGCGGCGGCGGCGGCCGCAGCGGCGGCGGCCGAGGCGGGATGCGGGCTGCTGGGCGGAGATGGCGGGAGGCCTTGAAGGCGGGCGGCGCCCGGCAAGGGGCCGGGCGGAGGAAGGCGGGAGAGGGCGGGCGGCGGGCGGGGGCGGGCGGCGGCGGCCGGCGGCCGACGCGAAGCGGTGGGAGCATGGCTGCTGCATGCATCATGGGCGGCGGGTCCGGGCCGGTGGTGTGGGACGGGCGGGCGGGCGAGGCGCGGCCCGGGCGGGCAGGTTGCCGCAGCATGGCCGGGCGGCGCGGGCGGCGGCGGGCCACGCTGGCAGGCCGCGATTGGTCGGGAGGCGGCTGGACATGTCCGCCGGGACGGACATGTCCGCGTGATGCGGAGGGGAAAACTAGGGTTTCGGGACCCGGATTTGGACGGGGGAGGTGTTTATATAGGTAGAGGGAGCTAGGAGAGTCCAAATGAGGAGCGGTTTTTGCTCACGCGATCGTGATCGAACGACCGAGAGCATGGAGGGGAGTTTGCTGGGTTTTGGGCCACTTTGGAAGGGGTGTTGGGCTGCAAGGAGAAGGAGGCTTTTACGGTTACCCGGTTAACCGTTGGAGTACCAAACGACCTCCTAATGACACGAAACTTGACAGGCGGTCTACCGGTGCTATACCAAGGCCGCTTGACAAACCTCGGTCCATTCTGAGAAAGTTTAATACCCGCACATGAAAAGAGGTAAAAGGGGGGCGCCGGGAGACATAGGAGTGCCGGATTGCAAAACGGACAACGGGAAAAATGCTCGGATGCATGAGACGAACACGTATGTAAAATGAAATGCGCATGACGACATGATATGAAATGCAGATGATGACATGGCAAAGTGCAACACGCAAGCACATGACATGGCAACAACGACGAATAACTGACGGACACCTGGCGCATCGAATCCGGGGCGTTACAGTGCGTCCATGGCCTCGCCGCACCAACAAAGGGGTTGTGCGTCTGCCACCGCGTTCGGACATCAGATGGACCGCACCGCCTCCGGTGAGGCAGTCGTCTAGGGCCAAATCTGCGCTATTTGGGTGGACGTAATGGATTCCCGACGGAAGGAGTCCGAGCGATGTCATGCACGGGCCTCCTCCAGGGAGCGACGGAGCGCAAGACAGACGGACATCTCCTCCTCGAGGCCGTGTGGGATGAGCTTGGGGTCGACGGATCTGGAGGTGAAGGTCTCGGATCCGTTACCCGCCATGCCGGAGATGGTCGGACGCCGTCGGAGACGAGCTTGGGTGGCAGAGGGAAGTGGAGGGGAGTGGAGTGAAGTGGCTAGGGTTTGGTTCGGCGAGCAGATGGGGAGGAATATATGTCGGGTCGGGTAGGCCAGCGTGGGCAAGATCCGACGTGGCGGGCGCGCCCGGGCGCCCCCATATCCGCCCCATATTTGGGCTGGATATGAAGGGTGTATGTCAGCCCGGGCGTTTGAGGCCCATTTGAGGCGTCTGGTTGAGTCAAAATTTATTGACCGGTCAGTGACCGGGCTTTTGGGGAACGTAGTATTTCAAAAAAATTGCCTACGGTCACGCAAGATCTATCTAGGAGAAGATAGCAACGAGTGGGAGAGCGTGTCCACGTACCCTCGTAGACCGAAAGCGGAAGCGTTAAGTAACGCGGTTGATGTAGTCGAACGTATTCGCGATCCAACCGATCAAGTACAGAACGCACGGCACCTCCGCGATCTGCACACGTTTAGCTTGGTGACGTCCCTCGAACTTCTAGATCCAACTGAGGTCGAAGGAGAGTTTCATCAGCACGACAGCGTGTTGACGGTGATGATGAAGTAAACGACGCAGGGCTTCGCCTAAGCACTACGACAATATGACCGAGATGGAAATATGTGGAGGGAGGCACCGCACACGGCTAAGAATCAACTTGTGTGTCTATGGGGTGCCCCCTCCCCCGTATATAAAGGAGGGGGTCGGCCGGCCTCATGGTGCGCCCCCAAGGGGGATTCCTACTCCTACTAGGAGTAGGTTTCCCCCCCCCCCTTTCCTAGTCCAACTAGGAGGGGGAGGAAGGGGAAGAAGGAAAGGGGGGCCGGCCCCCCTCCCCAATTCGCATTGGGCCTGGGGGCGCGCCCCACCTTTTGGCCGCCTCCTCTCTCTTCCACTAAAGCCCATGTAGGGCCATTAAGCCCCCGGGGGGTTCCAGTAACCCCCAGGTACTTCGGTAAATGCCCGAACTCATCCGAAACCATTCCTGTGTCCAAACATAACCTTCCAATCTATCAATCTTCATGTGTCGACCATTTCGAGACTGCTCGTCATGTCCGTGATCACATCCAGGACTCCGAACTCCCTTCGGTACATCAAAACACATAAACTCATAATACCGATCGTCATCAAACGTTAAGCGTGCGGACCCTACGGGTTCGAGAACTATGTAGACATGACCGAGACTCATCTCCGGTCAATAACCAATAGAGGAACCTGGATGCTCATATTGGTTCCTACATATTCTATGAAGATCTTTATTGGTCAAACCGCATAACAACATATGTTGTTCCCTTTGTCATCGGTATGTTACTTGCCCGAGATTCGATCGTTGGTATCATCATACCTAGTTCAATCTCGTTACCGGCAAGTCTCTTTACTCGTTCTGTAATGCATCATACCGTAACTAACTCATTAGTCACATTGCTTGCAAGGCTTATAGTGATGTGCATTACCGAGAGGGCCCAGAGATACCTCTCCGACAATCGGAGTGACAAATCCTAATCTCGATCTATGCCAACTCAACAAACACCATCGGAGACACCTATAGAGCATCTTTATAATCACCCAGTTACGTTGCGACGTTTGATAGCACACTAAGTGTTCCTCCGGTATTCGGGAGTTGCATAATCTCATAGTCATAGAAACATGTATAAGTTATAAAGAAAAGCAATAGCAATAAACTAAACGGTCATAGTGCTAAGCTAACGGATGGGTCAAGTCAATCACATCATTCTCTAATGATGTGATCCCGTTCATCAAATGAAAACTCATGTCTATGGCTAGGAAACTTAACCATCTTTGATTAACGAGCTAGTCAAGTAGAGGCATACTAGTGACACTTTGTTTGTCTATGTATTCACACATGTACTAAGTTTCCGGTTAATACAATTCTAGCATGAATAATAAACATTTATCATGATATAATGAAATATAAATAACAACTTTATTATTGCCTCTAGGGCATATTTCCTTCAGTCTCCCACTTGCACTAGAGTCAATAATCTAGATTACATTGTAATGATTCTAACACCCATGGAGTCTTGGTGCTGCTCATGTTTTGCTCGTGAGAGAGGCTTAGTCAACGGGTCTGCAACATTCGGATCTGTATGAATCTTGCAAATCTCTATGTCTCCGTCCTTGACTTGATCGCGCATGGAATTGAAGCATCCCTTGATGTGCTTGGTTCTCTTGTGAAATCTGGATTCCTTTGCCAAGGCAATTGCACCAGTATTGTCACAAAAGATTTTCATTGGACCCGATGCACTAGGTATGACACCTAGATCGGATATGAACTCCTTCATCCAGACTCCTTCATTTGTTGCTTCCGAAGCAGCTATGTACTCCGCTTCACACATAGATCCAGCCACGACGCTCTGTTTGGAACTGCACCAACTGACAGCTCCACCATTCAATAAAAATACGTATCCGGTTTGTGACTTAGAGTCATCCGGATCAGTGTCAAATCTTGCATCGACGTAACCGTTTACGACGAGCTCTTTGTCAACTCCATAAACAAGAAACATATCCTTAGTCCTTTTCAGGTATTTCAGGATGTTCTTGACCGCTGTCCAGTGGTCCACTCCTGGATTACTTTGGTACCTCCCTGCTAAACTAATAGCAAGGCACACATCAGGTCTAGTACACAACATTGCATACATGATAGAACCTATGGCTGAAGCATAGGGAATGACTTTCATTTTCTCTCTATCTTCTACAGTGGTCGGGCATTGAGTCTGACTCAACTTCACACCTTGTAACACAGGAAAGAACCCTTTCTTTGCTTGATCCATTTTGAACTTCTTCAAAACTTTATCAAGGTATGTGCTTTGAGAAAGTCCAATTAAGCGTCTTGATATATCTCTATTGATATTGATGCCCAATATATAAGCAGCTTCACCGAGGACTTTCATTGAAAAATTCTTATTCAAGTAGCATTTTATGCTATTCAGAAATTCAGTATCATTTCCGATCAACAATATGTCATCGACATATAATATCATAAATGCTACAGAGCTCCCACTCACTTTCTTGTAAATATAGGCTTCTCCAAAAGTCTGTATAAAACCATATGCTTTGATCACACTAGCAAAGCGTATATTCCAACTCCGAGAGGCTTGCACCAGTCCTAAATGGATCGCTGGAGCTTGCACACTTTGTTAACACCTTTTGGATCGACAAAACCTTCTAGTTGCATCATATACAACTCTTATTTAAGATATCCATTAAGGAATGCAGTTTTGACATCCATTTGCCAAATTTCATAATCATAAAATGCGGCAATTGCTAACATGATTCAGACGGACTTAAGCATCGCTATGGGTGAGAAGGCCTCATTGTAGTCAACTCCTTGAACTTGTCGAAAACCTTTCGCAACAAGTCAAGCTTTGTAGACACTAACATTAGCGTCAGCGTCAGTCTTCTTCTTAAAGATCCATTTATTCTCTTTGGCTTGCCGATCATCGGGCAAGTCAACCAAATTCCACACTTTGTTCTCATACATGGATACCATCTCAGATTTCACGGCCTCAAGCCATTTTGCGGAATCTGGGCTCATCATCGCTTCCTCATAGTTCGTAGGTTCGTCATGGTCAAGTAACATGACTTCCAGAACAGGATTACCATACCACTCTGGTGCGGATCTTACTCTGCTTGACCTACGAGGTTTGGTAGTAACTTGATCTGAAGTTTCATGGTCTTCATCATTAGCTTCATCACTTACTGGTGTAGGAATCACTGGAACTGATTTCTGTGATGAACTACTTTCCAATAAGGGAGCAGGTACAGTTACCTCATCAAGTTCTACCTTCCTCCCACTCACTTCTTTCGAGAGAAACTCCTTCTCTAGAAAGGATCCATTCTTAGCAACGAATATCTTGCCTTCGGATCTGTGATAGAAGGTGTACCCAACAGTCTCCTTTGGGTATCCTATGAAGACACATTTCTCTGATTTGGGTTCGAGCTTATCAGGTTGAAGCTTTTTCACATAAGCATCGCAGCCCCAAACTTTAAGAAACAACAACTTGGGTTTCTTGCCAAACCATAATTCATAAGGTGTCGTCTCAACGGATTTAGATGGTGCCCTATTTAACGTGAATGTAGTTGTCTCTAAAGCATAACCCCAAAACGATAGCGGTAAATCAGTAAGAGACATCATAAATCGCACCATATCTAATAAAGTACGATAACGACGTTCGGACACACCAATACGTTGTGGTGTTCCGGGTGGCGTGAGTTGCGAGACTATTCCGCATTGTTTCAAATGAAGGCCAAACTCATAACTCAAATATTCTCCTCCACGATCAGATCGTAGAAACTTTATTTTCTTGTTACGATGATTTTCCGCTTCACTCTGAAATTCTTTGAACTTTTCAAATGTTTCAGACTTATGTTTCATCAAGTAGATATACCCATATCTGCTCAAATCATTTGTGAAGGTCAGAAAATAATGATACCCGCCGCGAGCATCAACACTCATCGGACCGCATACATCAGTATGTATTATTTCCAATAAGTCATTGCTCGCCCATTGTTCCGAGAATGGAGTCTTAGTCATCTTGCCCATGAGGCATGGTTCATAAGCATCAAGTGATTCATAATCAAGTGATTCCAAAAGCCCATCAGCATGGAGTTTCTTCATGCGCTTTACATCAATATGACCTAAACGGTAGTGCCACAAATAAGTTGCACTATCATTATTAAACTTATATCTTTTGGCTTCAATACTATGAATATGTGTATCACTACTATCAAGATTTAGTAAAAATAGACCACTCATCAAGGGTGCATGACCATAAAAGATATTACTCATATAAATAGAACAACCATTATTCTCTAATTTAAATGAATAACCGTCTCGCATCAAACAAGATCCAGATATAATTTTCATGCTTAACGCTGGCACCAAATAACAATTATTCAAGTCTAAAACTAATCCTGAAGGTAGATGTAGAGGTAGCATGCCCACGGCGATCACATCGACTTTGGAACCATTTCCCACGTGCATCGTCACCTTGTCCTTAGCCAATCTTCGCTTAATCCGTAGCCCCTGTTTTGAGTTGCAAATATTAGCAACGGAACCAATATCAAATACCCAGGTGCTACTGCGAGCATTAGTAAGGTACACATAAATAACATGTATATCAAATATACTTTTCACTTTGCCATCCTTCTTTTCCGCCAAATACTTGGGGCAGTTCCGCTCAAAGGACCAGTCCTTTGCAAGAGAAGCACTCGATCTCGTGCTTAGGTCCAGACTTGGGCTTCTTCACTTGAGCAGCAACTTGCTTGCCGTTCTTCTTGAAGTTCCCCTTCTTCCCTTTGCCCTTCTTCTTGAAACTGGTGGTCTTGTTGACCATCAACACTTGATGCTCCTTCTTGATTTCTACCTCCGCAGCTTTTAGCATTGCGAAGAGCTCGGGAATCGTCTTATCCATCCCTTGCATATTATAGTTCATCACGAAGCTTTTGTAGCTTGGTGGTAGTGATTGAAGAACTCTGTCAATGACACTATCAACCGGAAGATTAACTCCCAGCTGATTCAAGTGATTGTGGTACCCAGACATTCTGAGTATATGCTCACTGACAGAACTATTCTCCTCCATTTTGCAGCTGTAGAACTTATTGGAGACTTCATATCTCTCAATTCGAGCATTTGCTTGAAATATTAACTTCAACTCCTGGAACATCTCATATGCTCCATGACGTTCAAAACGTCGTGAAGTCCCGGTTCTAAGTCGTAAAGCATGGCACACTGAACTATCGAGTAGTCATCAGCTTTGCTCTGCCAGACGTTCATAACATCTGGCGTTGCTCCTACAGCGGGTTTGGCACACAACAGTGCTTCCAGGACGTAATTATTCTGTGCAGCAATGAGGATAATCCTCAAGTTATGGACCCAGTCCGTGTAATTGCTACCATCATCTTTCAACTTAGCTTTCTCTAGGAACGCACTAAAATTCAATGGAACAACAGCACGGGCCATTTATCTACAATAACATAGACATGCAAAATACTATCAAGTACTAATTTCATGATAAATTAAAGTTCAGTTAATCATATTACTTAAGAACTCCCACTTAGATAGACATACCTTTAATCATCTAAGTGATCACGTGATCCATATCAACTAAACCATGTCCGATCATCACGTGAGATGGAGTAGTTTTCAATGGTGAACATCACTATGTTGATCATATCTACTATATGATTCACGCTCGACCTTTCGGTCTCAGTGTTCCAGGGCCATATCTGCATATGCTAGGCTCATCAAGTTTAACCCGAGTATTCTGTGTGTGCAAAACTGGCTTGCACCCGTTGTATGTGAACATAGAGCTTGTCATCACGTGGTGTCTCGGCACGACGAACTGTAGCAACGGTGCGTACTCAGCGAGAACACTTATACCTTGAAATTTAGTGAGAGACCATCTTATAATGCTACCGCCATACTAAGCAAAATAAGATGCATAAAGGATAAACATCACATGCAATCAATATAAGTGATATGATATGGCCATCATCATCTTGTGCCTTTGATCTCCATCTCCAAAGCACCGTCATGATCACCATCGTCACCGGCTTGACACCTTGATCTCCATCGAAGCATCGTAGTCGTCTTGCCAACTATTGCTTCCACGACTATCACTACCGCTTAGTGATAAAGTACAGGAATTACATGGCGATTGCATTTCATACAATAAAGCGACAACCATATGGCTCCTGCCAGTTGCCGATAACTGTGTTACAAAACATGATCATCTCATACAACAATTTATATATCATCACGTCTTGACCATATCACATCACAGCAAGCCCTACAAAAACAAGTTAGACGTCCTCTACTTTGTTGTTGCAAATTTTACGTGGCTGCTACGAGCTTTAGCAAGAACCTTTCTTACCTACGCATCAAAACCACAATGATTTTTCGTCAAGTTTGTTGTTTTAACCTTCAACAAGGATCGGGCGTAGTCACACTCGATTCAACTAAAGTTGGAGAAACAGACACGCACTAGCCACCTGTGTGCGAAGCATGGCGGTAGAACCAGTATCATGAACGCGGTCATGTAATGTCGGTCTGGGCCGCTTCATCCAACAATACCACCGAATCAAAGTATGACATGATGGTAAGCAGTATGACTATTATCGCCCACAACTCTTTGGGTTCTACTCGTGCATATAACATCTACGCATAGACTTGGCTCGGATGCCACTTTTGGGGAATGTAGTATTTCAAAAAAATTGCCTACGATCATGCAAGATCTATCTAGGAGAAGCACAGCAACGAGCGGGAGAGTGTGTCCAAGTACCCTCGTAGACCAAAAGCGGAAGCGTTAAGTAAGCGGTTGATGTAGTCAAACGCCTTCGTGATCCAACCGATCAAGTACCGAACGCACGACACCTCCGCGATCTGCACACGTTTAGCTCGGTGACGTCCCTCAAACTTCTAGATCCATCTGAGGTCGAAGGACAGTTTCGTCAGCACGACGGCGTGTTGACGGTGATGATGAAGTTACCGACGCAGGGCTTCGCCTAAGCACTACGACAATATGACCGAGGTGGAAATATGTGGAGGGGGGCACCGCACACGGCTAAGAATCAACTTGTGTGTCTATGGGGTGCCCCCTCCCCGGTATATAGCGGAGGGGAGGAGGGGCCGGCCGGTCTCATGGTGCGCCCCCAAGGGGGGATTCCTACTCCTACTAGGAGTAGGTTTCCCCCTTTCCTAGTCCAACTAAGAGGGGGAAGGAAGGGGAAGAGGGGAAGAAGGAAAGGGGGGCCGGCCCCCCTCCCCAATTCAGATAGGGCTTGGGGGGCGCGCCCCACCTCTTGGCCGCCTCCTCTCTCTTCCACTAAAGCCCATGTAGGCCCATTAAACCCCGGGGGGTGGGGGTTCTGGTAACCCCCAGGTACTCTAGTAAATGCCCGAACTCGTCCGAAACCATTCTAGTGTCCAAACATAACCTTCCAATCTATCAATCTTCATGTCTCGACCATTTCGAGACTCCTCGTCATCTCTGTGATCACATCCGGGACTCCGAACTCCCTTCAGTACATCAAAACACATAAACTCATAATACCGATCGTCATCGAACGTTAAGCGTGCGGACCCTACGGGTTCGAGAACTATGTAGACATGACCGAGACTCATCTGTGGTCAATAACCAATAGCGGAACCTGGATGCTCATATTGGTTCCTACATATTCTACGAAGATCTTTATAGCTCAAACCGCATAACAACATACGTTGTTCCCTTTGTCATCGGTATGTTACTTGCCCGAGATTCGATCGTCGGTATCATCATACCTAGTTCAATCTCATTACCGGCAAGTCTCTTTACTCGTTCCATAATGCAGCATCCCGTAACTAATTCATTAGTCACATTGCTTTCAAGGCTTATAGTGATGTGCATTACCGAGAGGGCCCAGAGATACCTCTCCGACAATCGGAGTGACAAATCCTAATCTCGATCTATGCCAACTCAACAAACACCATCGGAGACACTTGTGGAGCATCTTTATAATCACCCAGTTACGTTGTGACGTTTGATAGCACACTAAGTGTTCCTCCGGTATTCGGGAGTTGCATAATCTCATAGTCATCGGAACATGTATAAGTTATGAATAAAACAATAGCAATAAACTAAACTATCATAGTGCTAAGCTAATGGATGGGTCAAGTCAATCACATCATTTTCTAATGATGTGATCCCGTTCATCAAATGACAACTCATGTCTATGGCTAGGAAACTTAACCATCTTTGATTAACGAGTTAGTCAAGTAGAGGCATACTAGTGACACTCTGTTTGTCTATGTAGTCACACATGTACTAAGTTTCCGGTTAATACAATTCTAGCATGAATAATAAACATTTATCATGATATAAGGAAATATAAATAACAACTTTATTATTGCCTCTAGGGCATATTTCCTTCACAGGCGTCCCACCTAGGCGTTTGAGGAGGATTTGGGGTGCCCGGCTATAGATGCTCTAAGCGGGGAGATCCGAGTACGGATTACGTTCTACTCTAGGTAGACTTTATAGCACGCACGTCATTACAGTAGTTTTCGAACAGCGATTCTTGAAGGAAATATGCCCTAGAGGCAATAATAAAGTTGTTATTTTATATTTCCTTATTCATGATAAAGGTTTATTATTCATGCTATAATTGTATTGATCGGAAATTTAGATACATGTGTGAATACATAAACAAACACCGTGTCCCTAGTAAGCCTCTACTAACCTAGCTTGTTGATCAAAGATGGTTAAGGTTTCCTAACCATGGACATGAGTTGTCATTTGATAATGATGTGATGGAAAAGACCCATCCGTTAGCTTAACATTATGATTGTTCGGTTTTATTGCTATTGCTTTCTTCATGTCAAATACATATTCCTTTGACTATCAGATTATGCAACTCCGGGTACCGGAGGAATGCATTGTGTGCTATCAAACATCACAACGTAATTGTTTGATTATTAAGATGCTCTAAAGGAATCTCTGAATGTGCTTGTTGAGTTGGCATAGATCGAGATTAGAATTTGTCACTTCGAGTATCGGAGAGGTATCTATGGGCCCTCTCGGTAGTACACATCATAAGCTTGCAAGCAAACGACTCAGGAGTTAGTTAAGAGGTGATGCATTACGTAACGAGTAAAGAGACTGGCCGGTAACGATATTGAACTATGTATGAAGATACGGACGATCGAATCTCGGGCAAGTAACATACTAATGGAAAAAGGGAACTACGTATGTTGTCATAACAGTTCGAGCGATAAAGACCTTTGTAGAATATGTAGGAGCCAATATGGGCATCCAGGTTCTGCTAGTGTTTATTGACCGGAGAGGTGTCTCGGTCATGTCTACATAGTTCTCGAACCCATAGGGTCCGCACACTTAATGCTCGTTCACGATATAGTATTATATGACTTATGTGGTTTGGTGACAGAATGTTGTTTGAAGTCCCTGATGAGATCACGGACATGATGAGGAGTCTCGAAATGGTCGAGAGGTAAAGATTTATATATATAGGACGATGGTATTCGGACACCGGGTACATATCAGATCACCGGAAGGGGTTCCGGGCACCCCCGGCAAAAGATATGGGCCTTATGGGCCAAGAGGGGAAACGCACCAGCCACAAGGGCTGGTGCGCCCCCATATGGGCCGGCCAAGGTGGAGATGGAAAGGGGAAGGTGGAAAGGAAAGAAAGGGAATAGGATTCCCCCTTCCCCCTCTTTCCTTCCCCCTCCGATATATATGGCGGGGGCGCGGCTTGGGAGGAGCCCAATTAGGATTCGGTCCTACTTGGGGCGCCTCCTGGCCTCTCCCTCCCCCTCCCACCTATATATATGTGGGGGCGCCCTAGCACACCCCAGACAATTGTTTAGCCGTGTGCGGCACCCCCCTCCATCGTTTACACCCCGGTCATATTTTCGTAGTGCTTAGGCGAGGCCCTGCGAGGATCACTTCACTATCGCCGTCACCACTTCGTCGTGCTGACGGAACTCATATACTACCTCAACGTCTTGCTGGATTAAGAAGGCGAGGGACGTCACCGAGCTGAACGTGTGCAGAACACGGAAATGGTGTGCGTTTGGTACTTGATCGGTAGAAGCGCGAAGAAGTTCGACTACATCAACCGTGTTGAAAAACACTTCCGCTTACGGTCTACGAGGGTACGTAGACACACTCTCCCCCTCGTTTCTATGCATCTCCATGGATAGATCATTGCGTGTGCGTAGATTTTTTTTTCATGCAACGATTCCCAACGGTGGCATCAGAGCCAAGTCTATGCATAGATGATATGCACGAGTAGAACACAAAGAGTTGTGGGTGGTGATAGTTGTCGGGGGTTGGGTGCGACATATGCCAATGGATGGCTTATCATGGTGGGAGCGAGTAGAACGTCACCGGTGAATGGAAGCGGGATAAGGCGTAGGCACGAACACCGGTGCACTTTACCCAGGTTCGGGGCTCTCCTAGGAGATAACACCCCTAGTCCTGCTCTACGGGGTCTCTGCATGATCACTAAGGCACTAGTGGGTACAATGGTGCTCCTCGAGCTATATGCTAGGGGTAGAAGAAGGCAAGGCTTGCTCCCCTCTCCCCCTAGGTGTGAGTCTAAATCTAAAAAGTTGGAACCCTTTGCATGGGTGCCCTGGGGGGTTTATATAGGCCTACCCCTGTGACGCCCCGAGACCGATGCTCGAGAAGACTTCTAGCTATTCCGAGTTTCGTCGTGTGTTTCTTTTGTGCTTGCTCTTTTATTTTTGCATTGCATCATGTCATCATGCCATCATGTCATTTAATTTTTAAAACTCACCTAAATAAATTGCATAGATCGTTGATCTATTTAAATCGAGGGATATTCACATGGTTATTTCTCTTTAAAACATATTCAAAGTCTCCTACTATTATTAGGAAGCTATAATAATAATTCCATTTATTTGGAATTAACCATAACACACTTGCAAAATAATTTCGTTCCTTTTCACTTCAAGTTTGGTCTTCACCCCTTACCATATTTCTTTCATGATTTTCCGGAGCCCCACCGAAATCCTCAACATTTTTGGACCTTCCCAACCCTCACTTCTTATTCAAACCATTTGAATTTAAATCAAATGAGTTTGAATTTAAATCTTTCAATCATGGCCTTTCTATTTTTCATGGAACGAGCATATTTTTTGTAGTCCGGAAAATTACCCCATGCGTAAATGCTATCCCAAACACTTCCTTTCCTCTTCTTTTCCTCTTTGGTATTTTATGTTTTGGAAAATAAAAGAGTAGAGGGAGAGAAGCAGACCAGCCGCAGCCTAGCTACAACCTATCCCTAGGCCCATGGCCTTGGCCCAGCCGTGCCCTTGCTAAACCCTAGTCCGATCGAACCCTCCTCCCGATCGCTCCCTTCTCCTCCTTCCCTCGCGCCGCCACACACAACAAACATCGCCAGGGAAAGGAGCTCTCCGCGCTGCAAGGTCGGAGCCCCTCGATCCCCATCTCCTTCCCGCAGCGCCGCCAGCGCTCGACCTCCCTCCCCCTTGGTCCATCTCTCCCTCGAGTGCGGCCTCAGCCTCCCTCCTCCTCGATCCCGAGCCCGAGCGCGTCGCCCCTGCGCCTCCACGTCGTCTTTGCGCGCGCCACCGCCTTCCTGCATCGACGCTGCGATCTACCTCTGTTTCGCCCTCCTCCTCAGCCTGGCCTCCCTCGCTCGCGCAAGGACACCGCCCGCAGCGGCGTCGCCATGGTCTTTATGAGCCTGCAACGCCGTCCTCCTTCCCGAGCTCGACCTCGTCCGGTGGCTGCGTGCAGCTCGCGTCTCCACCCCTCTCGCTGCCCGTTGTGCTCCGGAGGTCGGGGGACGCCCATGCTGCTCCCGCGCCTCTGCTGCCTCCTAGAGTGTCGCGCCGTCTGTTCGTCTTCAACCGCTGGAGCGCAGTCCTCCTCCAACCCCTGCCGAGATCCGGCTGGCCTCCGCTGCCTTGGCCTGTCCCGTCGCCGGTTGACCTCCACTGCAGGCCACGCGCTGGGCCCGCGTTGACTTCCTCGCTCCACCACCATCGCGCCCGACAGCACCTCCTCTCGTCCATGACTCGTCTTTGGTGCTGCTCGCCTCGCCGCTGCCTTGGCCTCTCACCAGTAGCCCCTCGCCAAGCATTCTACGTGATACTGCCCTTTTTGTCGCTGCCAAGGCCATCAATCCAGGGACACAAGACGGCCTCTGTGGATTCCTTTCGACAAGTACCACGACGACCGTTGTTCGCCAAGTACCCTTCGGATCGCCAAGTTCATCTACCACGTGTACCACTACCGCCGCCATGTACCACTATGCCCGAAGTTCCACTATAAGATGTACGATCACCGTCGCCAAAGACCCGTGTACCACGAGCGGCAAGTTCAACTTCAAAACGTGTACGACTACTTCCACTACGGCACGTGAACGACTACTTCCCTCGCCGAACCCGAACTGCTTCGAAAATGCACGCTTCGAAGGTATACCACCGAGACGACACCCGCGAACGAATGCATGTTGTATGAGATTCTCATGTTCAAACCGTGTCCGAGTTGTTCCTTGCGCGTTCCTCCTCGTTTCCATGCCCCTAACCCGTGGGAACCCGGTAGTCGGGAGCACCACCATCTCTAGCATGTTGCGCACATCCGCACGCTTCCTTTTGCACCGGTTTCTCCATGAGCTAGCAGAACCGATATGTTGCCGTGGCATCATTTTCGGATTCGTCGCCGTGGCACCCTTTTCCTTCTGCCATAGCGACAAATGCCTCGTATCATGCTCATGTCAACATTTTCATAAAATTGCTTAAAACTTGCATATGTCATCCGCATCATGATAACAACATTTAAAATGTTTAAAATTGTTGTTGCATTAAATTGCTAAATGCATATGGGGATTTACCGGATTTGTTGTTTTTATATCCGGCCCCATTTAAATTGTTTAGATGGTATAGTTTTTGTTATGCTTCACCACTTGCCATGTTAACCAATATTTATTATTGTTGGGTACATAACCAAGAGAGAATTAAATGAGTCATGTGGTGTTTCATCAATATGCAACTCGTTGCATATTGGGCTCCATTTAACTTGTAGTTTTGTTTGTGCATATTGCCATGCCATGCTATTTAAACCGGACACGCATCATACTTGGTTGTGCATCATGCCATGTGTATGGGATGGTTGTTTACTTTGTTGTTTGTTTCTTTCCGGGTTGCTTCTCTCGTTAGCGTCGGTTTCGTTCCGGAGTTGTGAGGATTCGTTCGACTTCGTCCGTTTGTCTTCTTCATGGACTCGTTCTTCTTCCTTGCGGGATCTCAGGCAAGGACCATACCGTCGAAATCACTTCTATCTTTGCTTGCTAGATGCTCGCTCTTTTGCTATGCCTATGCTACGATGCCTATCACTTGCTTATCATGCCACCCACATTGCCATGTCAAACCTCTAACCATCCTTTCCTAGCAAATCATTGTTTGGCTATGTTACCGCTTTGCTCAGCCCCTCTTATAGCGTTGTTAGTTGCAGGTGAAGATGAAGTTTGTTCCTTGTTGGAACATGGAGATGTTGTTCCTTGTTGGAACATGTTTACATGTTGGGATATCACAATATCTCTTATTTAATTAATGCATCTATATACTTGGTAAAGGGTGGAAGGCTCGGCCTTATGCCTGGTGTTTTGTTCCACTCTTGCCGCCCTAGTTTCCGTCATATCGGTATTATGTTCCCGGATTTTGCGTCCCTAACGCGGTTGGGTGATTTATGGAACCCCCTTGACAGTTCGCTTTGAATAAGACTCCTCCAGCAAGGCCCAACCTTGGTTTTACCATTTGCCACCTAAGCCTTTTTCCCTTGGGTTCTGCAGACTCAAGGGTCATCTTTATTTTACACCCCCGGGCGGTGCTCCTCAGTGTTGGTCCAAACTAGAGCACCGTATGGGACCATTCCTTGGCAACTTGGATTACCTCGGTACTGTGACGCTTAGCTTATCCGGTGTGCCCTGAGAACGAGATATGTGCAGCTCCTATCGGGATTTGTCGGCACAGCGGGTGGTCTTGCTGGTCTTGTTTTACCATTGTCGAAATGTCTTGTAAACCGGGATTCCGAGACTGATCGGGTCTTCCCGGTAGAAGGAATATCCTTCGTTGATCGCGAGAGCTTATCATGGGCTGTTGGGACACCCCGCAGGGTATTATATTTCAAAGCCGTGCCCGCGGTTATGAGGCAGATGGGAATTTGTTAATGTCCGGTTGTAGAAAACCCGGTTGATCTTAATTAAAATACACCAATCGTGTGTAACCGTGATGGTCTCTTCTCGGAGTCCGGGAAGTGAACACGGTGTTGGAGTTATGCTTGACGAGGTTGTTCTAGGATCACTTCTTGATCATAGTTGTCCGACCGTGCTTTTGCCTCCTCTTCTCGCTCTCTTTTGCGCATGGTAGCCACCATATATGCTAGTCGCTGCTGCAGCTCCACCTCACTACCTTCTCCTACCCATAAGCTTAAATAGTCTTGATCTCGCGGTGTGAGATTGTCGAGTCCCGTGACTCACGTGATACTTCCAAAACCAGTTTGCAGGTGCCGATGAAACCGTGCAGGGTGGACGACCCGAGCTCAAGGAGGAGCTCGATGAAGATCTTGTTCATTGTGTTTTTCGCTTTGCTTGATCAAGAGTGGAGCCAGCTTGGGACGATCGGGATCGTGTAGCATTTGGGGTAGTCTTCTTTTATTTTGGTTCCGTAGTCGGACCTTGATTGTATCTGTACGATGTAATGCTTTACTCATGTATTGTGTGAAGTGGCGATTGTAAGCCAACTATGTATCTCTTTCCCTTATGTATTACATGGGTTGTGTGAAGATTACCTCACTTGCGACATTGCTTTCAATGCGGTTATGCCTCTAAGTCGTGCTTCGACACGTGGGAGATATAGCCGCATCGAGGGCGTTACAACCCCCCAGGGGTACAATGGTAATCTGGCCGGGTGTAGGACCCGGCTGTCAGTCTCTCTGGTCGCCCGCTTCTCCGCCGACCGCTGGGGCCCGCCGCCTGGTAGGCCCCGCCGACTGGTCTGGTACGGAGCCGACGGGCCGCCTCCGCCGCTCACGGGTCTTGCCGGCTGCGGATTACTGTAGCCGTGATGCTAATGACGCTTGTTTGGTCAGGGGAGTGTGGCTACAGTCCCGCCGCCTAGCGGGAGATCACTGTAGCCACTCTGCGTTGTATCTGGTTAACGGTGCGTGGGGCCCCGAGGAAGGAACGGGCCGACTGCTGGGAGCCGGCCTCCCTCAGGTCCGACTGGTGAGGCCCCCGCCGTCCTCCGGACTCTCACTGACTGGCAGGGCCCACCGTCTTTGGGCCGTACCGACAAGCGGTCGTGGGAACAGGGCTTCGCCTGACAGGAGTGACGTCAGGGGCAGAGTAGCAGCAGTGCTGCGCTAGACGGAGATCTCTGCCTATACGAAGCACTGTGGTCACGCCCGGCCCTGGATACGGGGGGATGGGTTGTACTGCAGCCACACCCTGTCTTGTCTCCTTAATCACTACTAGGAAAAAGGCTAGCAGCAGCGCGGATTTTATGTGTATCAGTAGCGCGCGTACCGGCGCTACTAATAAGGCGCTACAGCTAACACGTAGCAGTAGCGCGTGCTCACCAGCGCTACTGCTAAACAAGTGTAGCAGCAGCGCGATTAATGGAAGCTCGCTACTGCTAATAGCTATAGCGCGCTTCTCCCGTGCGCGCTACTGCTACTACCGCGCTGCTGCTAACTTTTTTCCACTCGCTACTGTTAATTTTAGTAGTTTTTTGTTTTTTCGGCATATTTGTTTTGTATTTGAACAGGCTTTATAGAAGAATCTTCAGCACATACAAATGTCATCATGATACACATACAAATGCCTGCGAGATCACAGATGTAATCATAGCATATACATACAAATAGTCTCATCATAATCATCATCCAACACAAAGTGGTCTCTCTTCATCATCTCGAAAATAGCGATACAAGTCTCGATTACTTGCAAATACATCGTCATCCATCTAAACAATCATATACGCGAGAAGAGCTATCACTTTGAGTACATGAGTTCAGATCCCTCTCTCGCATTAGCGTGAACCTAAACTAACTACTGCTCGTCGCTCGAAACTGGAAACCGGTACACTGGCCTCGACACTCCGCCACTTGTCGATATATACTCCTGGTGTAGCACTTCTTCGCCATCTATGATCTATGCACCTGCATCGTCACATGAGTCGATGATATGCAACATATATAGTTGAGCAACAGAAAGAGACAGACTTGGCAAAAATAGAAACAACATATCATAAGCATAAATAACAAAGTTCATCGTGCCCCAAAATGCCCTTACTAGAGTGATTTTTGCTAGTCGAGGAGGAGGACGGTTTAATTACATCACAAATAAAGTTTCACCATGCATAACTCAAAGTTTTGTCATACAGAAAGTATGGACTAAACGGACACATTGTCATATATCGACAATCACTCCAACATGTCGTTCCATCCATCCAAGTTAGGGAGATAGTCCCCGAGCCTAGTGAAAGGCTTCAGGTCGAGACGTTGAGAGGCTATCCATGTTCGGACATCTTCGCGCGACATTTGTCCTTCTCCGTAGAACATCCCTGTTTTTCCGACGACCTCCTTGATGATGATTTGGGCAAGTTCGCGCTGGATGTTATAGAACTCAGCTCGAAGTCAATGATCCTCAATATCTCCTATGTCCTTTGCCCATTGCAGAATATGGGCATCGCCGGATCTAGGTGACATGCGAAGGTTCGTGATCCATCAGACTCCAAAGATGTGGTGTAGGACATAGAATCCATCATTAAGAGAATCGTCCGGTTGCTGGATGCACCAGAAGTCGGTCTTATGGCCGAAGGCGACCCTGCCGCCCCTTCTCTTCTTGTCCCTGACCACTCCACCCATTGATTGGTAGTAATACATAGCACTGTCAAGAACATCCTTGATGTGGGTGTAATCCTTTTGTGAATGTTCTTCGACGAGTCCAAGTAAAGCGTGGGAGAATTGGGGTAGAGGATGATGAGGACGGCGCGCCCACAAGCGCAAAGTAAGTACACCTCAAATTAATTAGCCTCCACCGTGAAATGAATGATTGAAATCAAGGAAGGATAGCAGCGGATGACTTACACGGATGATAAGGCACGAGAATCGCCCCTTGTCCTTATTGGTGAGCATGAAACCGACGATGTAATCCTCGCGATTCATGGTGCTTTGTGCGACTCCCAAGAAGACCTCGCATGTAGTACGGGTCAGCGACACAGATATGAGGTATCTGCTCAACCCCGATGATGTAGTTCATGTGCAAGGCATAAAGGCGGACAAACGTAAAATCCAGCTTCTTCACGTGAAACATGTCGAATATGTAATCGAATCGAGGAAGAACTTATCCACGGGAAGCTGTCGACGCATTTACATTTGCCGCGAACGTTAACCACGAGAGTGGGTATCCCGGATCTTTCGAGGCGATGAGGCCTTTCTACCCGTAGCACATCGTCATGAAGTCTCCTTAGATCACCGAATCTGACCCGTAGCTCGCTGCGGGTAGGATTGGTTGACCGAATATGCCATTTATCCGCCGGGATATCTATACGGTCCTGAAGCCGAGGCTGCCGAGGCGGCCGGATCATAGAATCAGCTTTTTGCCTTTCCTCGCTCTCTTCCTAGACTTATTTACTACCGGAAGGTCATCCATAATACGTTGAGACGGTAATTCGTGCATCGACTCATGACGCCAAACCTCGAGGAGGCGCCAGATAGACATCGCTCAGGCCATCGCCGCCCTCATCCTCATCCATGGCGACGCCATCGGCGACTAATGGAGCATCCTCCTTACCCGTCCGCTATCACCCAACCCGACACCCGACGCTAATTGGGTAGGTGGGTGTTGATGTTCATACCTTGCCGAGGCTGCGTGCTCGTGGGTGTGCTCCCGACCGCCTCCAGATGAAGCAAACTCTTTGGCCACAACAGGACCCACCCATTGCAACAATCACCAAGCCGTGGTGGTGTCTCGCCGTCATCCCCACTAGCATTGAGGAGGTAAATTTCGTGGCCTGCTTGACATCGCCACGGAAACCTTGAAGACGTTCGGGGGGATCGGCTGGCTGTGGAACAATGGTTCCTTCGGCTCCATTATCGTCGCCTTCCCCAAGTCCACCTTTTGGTCGCCGATGGTGTACAATATGGTGCACGGGGTTTCATCGGCCTGCAAAGAAAAGTCTGCGACGTGAGACATCCGAAAGGCAACGAAAATAGGAGATTATACATTTATATTGAAGGGGGCCGGTGTGACAGATTCCGTGAGGGCGTCGAGCTCAGCCAAAGATAAAGCACCGCCGAGCACGTCCGGTGCGGGAGCCGGTGCGGGAGCAGGTGCAGCTGCAGGTGCTGGTGCAACGCTAGTCGAGCTGCTCCCCGCCAAGAAGTCAGCAAGGGGAAAGTCCGCTGCATCTTTTTCTGGATTTTGCCTGGTCCAATAGAAAACGGCCAGAACCAAGGAAGTAGAAATATCTACAGCCACCTGTTTTGCGGCAGCTACCGCTGTTGCGACTGTCTGAGTTGATTTCTTCTCAACCGCAATCTCAACCGTCTTGTCAATGTTTTCTTCATTTAACCTTCGTCTTTCCTTTCTCTCCTCTGTGGTCTCACCGTAGTACTTCTTCCACGTGGCGCCGTCTCTGACACCGTGCACGCGTCCATACGACGGTCGAGTATCCACCGGTTGTTGTTTCAATATGTTCAACGCCCGGTTGAATGGAGTGTCCCACTTGGCCTCGCCAATGCCTCGTAAAGCGAAGTCGATTTCGCCGCAACTCTGTGCTGCTCTCTCGCAAAAGGCACAAGGATCGTTTATAAATATGACTAACGGTGCGTAGAATTGATCGAAACTAAAATTACCAGCAGTCTCATGAACTCTGTAATGACCGGTTTTGTCTCGTAAACCTTCTTCACTGGGTCCCAACGGTGCCGGGCCCTGAGGACGTCACGCTCCTGCGGGACGGTGAACTCCGCCAAGGGGTCAGGATGCCCAGACTCATGGCTTCGCGCCCTCCTTGGCCCATTTGGACCTCTTTCCGCCAGAACCACGGCTTCCGAGGTGGTGGCTCCCAAAGTTCCTCTCTTGAAGCCCCTTCATGTACTTAGACTTTTTTGGCAGCTTCGCCTCGCAAGCCTCCTTGAATATTTGAAACTGCTCTTCCGTGATTGTCGGATTATCCTTACAATTTCGGAGTAGGGTTCCTTCTTGTCGATGATCTTTGCTTTCACTCGATTTTTCCAGGCCGCCAACGCGTCGCTAAACTTGGTCATGGTGTGTTTGTTTATCTTCTTCATTGCCGAGTCCTCATCTGGATCTTATAATCCTTCTCATTCGCCCGGAACAAGAATATCCGTGAAACTTCCTTAGGAGGGAGCTCCTCATATTTTCTATCTTCTATAGTTTCTCATCGCTGATGGTGGCGGTTGTCCGTATGATGCAGCCTATTTGATTGTCGAGCATCGACGCGGCTTCCTGGCGCCTTTGGCTCAAAATTGCCGTCGCCCACCTCCGTGACCACCAGCCTAGTAGTCCTGAGTTTGTTAGGAACCCGCTGCCTCTTTGCTTTCGGTTCTACACCGCTCCGCCCCGAGGCAGCGCCTGTCTCGATGTCGGTCCGAGTCTGAGCGCCGGTCTCGCCTCAAAGACAGTCTGCATGTTGGTCTTAGTCCTCGATGCCACCGGTGGGCCCAGCAACAACATCGGTTGATCGTCGTCAAGGCTAAAAAATTCGTCTGCCGCCCGGTAGACGTCGACGTCGCAATCACCAGAACCCTGTCCTTCATCGTTGCTAGCCATGTTTCCTATGATTAAATCTAGTCAATTAATTCTAGACCTAATAAAATGAGTAATGACATAAAAAAGGCCTATTGTTTTGCAGGAATGTTGACTCCTTCCTGGTGCGGCAAATCCTGGGCACTCAATATGTCCTAGTTTGTAGCACAAGTCATGCCGAAATTCACGGAAAATTTCGGCATGACCTTTGCTAAAAAGTGGACAAATCGAGAACCTGAAATTTTCCGAAACGGAAATGAATCAACATTCCGGCAAAACATATATAGGCCACTCAGCTTCATTGAAACAACAAAGCCACTTGGGCACAAACAACATGACCACTTCAATGAAAAGATATAATCAACAATAAAAGTCTAGGAAGGGATCATCTTTAAAATAAAACTTGCCTAAATAACCTAGATAATTAACCTAATTAAACTAGTTAACCTGACTAGTTCTCTGTCAAAGCCCTAACTAAATTTTTGCACTAACCTAGGTAATTAACCTAACTACTTCTCTGTCAAAGCCCTAACTAAATTTTTGACCTAACCTAGATAATTAACATAATTAAACTAGCTAACCTCTGCATGAGAGAGAGAGAGAGGAGGGGTGGGGGCTTACAGAGGATGGCTCCGGTGGTGGCGAGGGAGGCAGGGGCGTCTCCGATGACGGCGAGGGAGGCAGTTGTGGTGAGGGAGGATCCGGTGGCGTCGACGGCGGCTCCGGTGGCGTTGATGAGGCCGCGCAGCTCCGTGGCGTTGGGGGCGGCTCCGGTGGCGTCGACGACGCACGGCTCTGGTGGCTCCGGGGGCGTCGACGTCGGTAGGAGACGGCGGCGAAGTGGGGCGACGGCGGCGGGGTGGATCGAGAGATTTGGGGGGCAAGTGGTGGCTGGGGAGGGGGACGGTTTTTTGGTTAAGTCAAAACTAGCGGTAGCGCGTTTCGCAGAACGCGTTATAGCTAAGGTAGCTATAGCGCTTTTTCCAAAACGCGCTACTGCTATACATATGTAATTTTCTCCCTTTTTATTTCCTTTTCTGTTTCTATAGCGGGGGTCCTGGAAACGCGTTGCAGCTACGTTAGCTATAGCGCCTCTTACTAACACACGCTACAGCTATGCCTTTCTCTGTTTTTTCGCTTTTTCATTTATTTTGCTTTACATTTTATTTTTTTATTTCTCCTTTTTATGTTTCTTTTATTTTCATTTACTTTTCTATTGGTTTTTCATTTTATTTTATTTCCATTAGCAGTAGCGCTCTTACATGGAAATGCGCTGCTACTCATGCCCTAGCGGTAGCGCGCTTTCTGCAAGGCCGCTACTGCTATGCGTAGCCCATCGTTCCAGCAATGGGAATATTAGTAGTAGCGCTTTTACGACAACACGTGCTACTGCTACAATCGTATCTGCAGCGCGGTTTATTCTGAACCGCTACTGCTATCTAGCACTAGCGCCCTTTTTTAACCCGCGATGTTGCTAAATTTCTGTGTATAAGGTTTTCCCTAGTAGTGAATGGGGGCGCAGACTTTGAGGGCGCCATGGGCCGACTGCTAGGAGCCGGCCTCTCTGGAGGCCGCCTGCTAGGAGTCTGCCCATCTTGGAGCCGCCTTCTTGAGCATGGCTGCCTTCGGGCAGTCGGTCGTTCGGTCAGCCGGCCGCCAGAAGGCGGAGCGCTATCTTGACGTCTTGAGGGGCACAGCCGGCCCCTATGTCTTGAAAGGTTCTGGGGCCCGGGTTAGGCTACCCATGGCACATTACTTCGACTGTAGTCCCCGAAGCTGGTGAGGTGCTGCCGAGGAGCCGAGGAGCCTCAGCAGCCTCCTCCGGTGCTCGAGGAAGCTTCATCCGACTGGGAAGCCGGCCGAAGGAGTCGGCCACATCCAGTCAGATTTATTTGGAATTTCGAATGCAATGGCGGAAACTAGGTGGCGTGCTAGTTAAGCTTCTAGGCCTGCCGCCCGTCGTGGGCGTGCCACATGGCGCCAGCCAGCCAGGTCAGCCTGCCAGCGCACGTGCATGATGGGACGCAACTGCAGTCTGGGCTCGCCACCACCGGGCCTCAGCACGCGAGCGGATCCGCTGCAGCCGAGGCGGGCGGTTGGGTTTCCCCGCGGAGTTATTGCACGCAGTAACTCGCGCGGTAAAGGCGGGAGCATGGGGTCGTGGGCACAGTTAATCCCACGATCCCACGCCCGCCCCCTCGGCTTCATAGCATGTAGGCTATAAGTAGGGAGAGGAGAGGGAGCGGCGAAGCACACGCGCCCCTCCACCCCATTCTCCCTCCTTCTTCTTCCTCTCATCACAGCACCCCTGAGCTCCGCCGGAGCGCCGCCGCTGCTCGTCTCCGAGCCCTCTTGGCCCCGCCCCAATCTCAGCTCTCCCACCGCGTCGTTCTCTTCGTCGATCCCTCCATGGCGCGCGAGCATGGAGGAGACTGGGACGGGTCAAATGTCCATGAAGACCACATCACTTTCCTCCGCTGAGACGCGGCGTCTCCCCGGCGCGGGCTACGTGAAGGCGCGTGTGCCGTCGGAGGGAGAGATCTCGCCGGCGCCAAGGGAGGGCGAGCGGGTTGTCTTCCGCTAGCACTTCATCCGCGGCTTCGGCTTGCCGGCGAGCGGCGGAATCTATCACCTCCAGCCTCGTCACCTCACGCCCAACACGGTGATGCTCCTGGCCGCCTTCGCCACAATGTGCGAAGGCTATCTCGGCATCCTCCCCACCATCGAGCTGTGGGGAGCTTTTTTCTACACCAAGCTGGGCACCTCCGTCCGGGAGGTGGCTGCCCAGTGCGGTGCCTTCATCGCAGTTCGCCGGCCGTCGTCGAAGAACGCCTTCCCCACCATCAAGCTGCCACAGTCGGTTAAGATGTGGCAGCAATCTTACTTCTACGTGGAGAACGTGGACCCGGCCATCGACTTCCTCAACCTGCCGTCTTATGTAGCCGGCCCGCCGGCTGTGAGCCTCGGGCCAGCTGGGGCTGTGTAGGCAGACGGCGCTGCCGACATCCAACGACTCCGGGAGCTGACCAACACCGAGGGCTCAAGGCGACCAACTTGTTGGTTGCCTTCGTCGCACGCCGGGTTCTCCCGCTCCAAGACCGGCCTCACCTGATCAGACGGATGAGCGGGCATCGCGACCCATGCCGGCTGAGCACCAATGAGATGTCGGCTGCCGAGGTGGCCAACTTGGTGAACGAGATCTCCGGCTTCAAGCTGGAGGGGTCCTGGCAGTTCGTCAAGCCGCCGTACTCCCGCGCGGACCCGCCACCCACCGTAAGTCTTTCATCCTCTCCTTTCTTTGACACTTCATCTTGATTCCATTTGGTGGTCTTGAGCAGTCGGACTTTTGGATGCAGATGTACATGTCTCCGGCGACGGCTGCTGTCGTGGGGCCCGGTGGTGACTATGCGCCGGACCGGGCCGTGAGCAACGTGGGCGAACCCAACTTGGGGGCGGCCGCCTTGGAGGACACCACAACAGGCGACGTCTATGGAGCCGGTGGATCCGAGGAAGGCGGCATCAAGACCTGGCCCGACGATGATGAGGAAGACGAGCCTCGCTCTTTACGAGGCGCGGGTAAGGCCGACGCGGGCCCCTCCGCCGAGCCGACTACATGAGGTGGCACGCGAAAGCGAGAACAAGGCGCCGTCTTGTTCGGCAGCATGCCGAAGAAGGCCAAGAACCTGACTGCCGCGACCCGGCGGAAGGAGGCCGCAGCGAAGGCGGCCAAGTACCAGAAGCTCCCAAAGGCGCCTCCTATGGTGTCGGTGTAAGTATCTTCCCCTTGTGTTCTTCTTTCTCGTTGATTCTTTCTGAACTTCCTTTGTTTTATTTTCTTGATTTTAGGGCTCCGCTCTCTCTTGAGAAGTCGGCCGCCACCACCCGGCGAATCGATCCGGCCACCGACCTCCGGGAAGCGACGGAGCGAAACGCGCGGGAGGCGCGCGAGGAGCAGGAAGTCGCCCGCCTGGATAAGGCGGAGGCGGACAAGGCGGAGGCTGTCGTGGTTCTAAGTCTGGCAGTAGTGTAGGGGGTAGGAATGGAGAGGCAAGATCCTAGCTATGGAGTAGTTGTATACGCACGAGTTTTACGAGTTCAGGCCCTTCTCGGAGGAAGTAATAGCCCTACGTCTCGGAGCCCAGAGGCGGTCGACTGAATTATGTGTGTATGAGTTACAGGGGATGCGAACCCTTGTGCATGTGGAGGGGGTGGCTTATATAGAGTGCGCCAGGACCCCAGCCAGCCCACGTTACAAGGGATTTAAGGTACACTAAGAGAGGGGCGTTACTAATAACGCCAATAGTAAAGGTTCATAATGACCATTAAGGCTATGACTTAATTCCCGACCGTTGCAGAGCTGAGTGGCTTTAGACCTCACGGTGGTCGAGTGATTGTCTGCGCGGTCGAGTGTCTTCAAGACTGTCGAGTGGAGCATTGCTTCATGGTCGAGTGGAGGATGAATCTTCTTCAAATATTTCTGGTTCTTCTAGAGATGTCCTTGGGGAGGGTATCTTGGACAGGTCCGTGACCCTACCCTAGGTACATAGCTTCATCATTAGCCCCCGAATGGATCGAGGTTTGAGTGGGGAAGGAGTTGAGAACACTTCCGACCCATTTTTCGTGCTATGAGTATATCTTGTTCTAGATCAATAAACTTAGGTGATGACATCAACTTCTTTTCTAGTTGCTCTGATCCATTATTAGTTTTTGTCGAGTGAGTTTCTTTGCTTGAAGAGCTCCAAGTGACGGGGTGGAGGAGATCTTCCGCCTGACAAGTTGTTCTGCTGTCCGCGGATTTCGTGGGATGCGAATTTCGGGAAGCGCGCGAGGCGGGGGAGGTAGCAGTAATCGGATGGGATAAGGCAGGGCCGCCTCGATTCCCGCTCCACCTTTTTCGCCACGTATCGCGCGCGCGACTGTTGCGGGATTTGATAGGATCGCCCAGGCCTACAAGTCAGTCACTCGGAAGTAACCTCATATAAGGGACCGGGCCGAGGTTTTTGAACAGTGCGTTTTCATTGCCTCCCCTCTGCCTCAGGCTTCTCCGCCGCGCTCACTCTCGCCCCAGTGCTGCTGCTCCGTATGCATCTCGCCTGCGACGATGGGGAAAGAGAAGACGGTGGCTCTGGAGTAGGCGAAGAAGGCGGGGGCGAAGGCGAAGAGGTCCATCCGGGGCGGATCTTCCTCGAGGGCCGGCCTGCCGCAGGGCTGGATCCAGGGTGACTGGATTCGCTCGGCGATTAGTCAGTAGGACATCGACGATGGAGGGTTGATTCCCCATGGATCGGCGCGGCTTCCGGGGAAGGAGACCGAGCCTCGACCTCGGGAGGGTGAGCGCGTTCTCCTCGCCACCCACGTCGACCGTGGGTTTTCTTTGCCTCCCCACCCTTTATTTCGGGGATTCTTGAATTTCTTTGGGGCACAACTCCACCACTTCACTCCCAACACAATCGTGTATCTTGCTGCCTTTGTGTCTTTGTGCGAGAATTTCTTGGGTTGTCGTCCCCATTGGGGTCTTTTCAAGCACATTTTCACCTGTCACTCTCAGACGGTGAAAAAGGCCAATCCGAGTGATGAGAGGACACAAGTGATCCAGATGTGCGGGGGTCTTGGGATTCAGATGAGAGGTAAAAGTTCCTTTCCAGCCATGATCCTTCCCGACTCGGTCCGTGGGTGGCAGTCGACTTGGTTCTACTGCAAAGACCAGCCGACCCTAGGGCAGTCAACTGGACTTCCTCCTTTTTCCTTGGACCGGGTGAGGAAGCCCTCCTCTTTGAAGGTGATCCCGGAGGAGAAAGCACAGGTTAAGGTGTTGGTCGAATGGGTAGTTCAGCTTATCCGCGACGGAGTGACTGGTATGGATTTGTTGGAGGTCTTCCTCCGGCGACGCATCCAGCCACTTCAGGCTCGAGACCATCTGATGTGGATGTATTCGGGTACTGAGGACACCACTCGAATCCACCCGGAGGAGGTCGAGGAGTCCACGTTGGAGGGGTGGCTGACGAGCATCACTGGAAACAGAGACAACCCCTGGGGGGCAGAAGGGTTCCACCATTCGACCATTCTCATGAACCAGACAAGGTCCGATTCTGAACTTCTGACAAGGGTCTAAATTTACTCGCGCAGCTGTTTATGCTTCGTCGAGTGACTTTTGTTCTGCTTGTTTTCTTCCAGGCCCTTATCGAAATGCACTCAATGCCCAACGGAGAGCATGAGCAGGACCCGGAGGGGGAGGCAAGCGGTGGCGACTGGCATTCTGACGGAGAGGGGGACGTGGAGAGCGACGACTCAAGCGACGAAGAAGAAGTCGAGTCACCTCCTCGCAGGGAGAGGCGATCTAAGCTTGGCCAAGACCGGGCGAGTGCACGTGAAAAGGTGATTGCTCAAACTGGCCAGTCCTCAGAGCGCACTCGGACGTCCTCTCCTGCACCGACTGGAAAAGCTTCAAAGCAACCCAGGGTCGTAGTGCAGAAGCCTCGGAAGGCGTTGCCGAAGATTAAGATTGATATTCTTGTCGCTTCTGCGTGAGTGTTTTTCTTTCATATTCACTCAACGCTCTGTGCTGTTTATTTTTCCTTTGATTTGACCAGATGAATCTTGAAACTGGCAGTGCCGCTACCTCTGGGACTTCAGCTTATAAGGATGAGGATGAGACAATGGAAGATGCGGTCACCTCCAATTGGGGTACAATCTTCGTCATTCTGTCTTCATTTGGTCGATTGAACTGTAATATATACAATCGGGTGATGTAACTTTTGCGACTGATCTTTGAACAGCTCCCAACGTCATTGACCTCCCTGACGATGATGATGATGAGCCAGAGAGACCTTTGGCAAGGAAGAATAGGGAAGCGTCTACTGGCAAAACGCCACAGTCGATGCCGGTGGTGGAACCAGTCGTTCAGGACGCTGGTGACACCAATCGGACTTCTATTTCATTCGCCATACCACTGTCGAGTGCTCTGCCTTCTGCGTCAGCTGCTCAAGCTCCTGCCGATCCACCTTCAGTTTTTTCCACCCATCACGTCCCGGAGGACGAAGTCAATGCTGCCAAGGAAGCTATACGCCAAGCAGGTATCATGATGGAGAAGATGAAGATGGTGCAGGATGCCAGCCAGGCCGCCTATGATGCTAGCTCGGCTCTCCAAAGCAATGTTCAGGTTAGCAGCACGTCAACTGATCCTCTTGGCTTGTTCTGTTAGGATATGGTACATGAAAATTCTCTTTCCAAGGATCTTTGCATCTGCACACCTAGTGGGTGTTTCGAGTTGTCACTAAACAACTCCATACTTTGAGCTGAGCATTCTATTATTGAATTTTTGGACTAGTGGGGGCACGCTGAGTGCACCCACTGGGTGTAGTCCCCGGGACTACGGTGGACTGCGGGCAGTCGACTGTAGTCTTAAATTTTGAACTCTTTCACTCAGTCTGGTCTGGCCATGCCGAATGTAAACTGAACCAGTGGGGGCACGCTAAGTGCACCCACTGGGTGTAGTCCCCGAGACCATGGTCGACTGCTGGCAGTCGACTATGGTCTGAAAAGCTTGTTTGTTGTTGTTTCCTCTCTTTTTTGACACTCGCGCTGAGAAGGTCCCGTCGAGTGTAAACTGAACCAGTGGGGGCACGCTAAGTGCACCCACTGGGTGTAGTCCCCGAGACCATGGTCGACTGCTGGAAGTCGACTATGGTCTGAAGAGCTTGTTGGATGTTTGATTCGACAGTAGTCTTAGTATTTATTGTCTGAAATAATCCATCTTTTGTCCAACCGATTGACCCATTCCTTGGTTGCAGAAATCTTGTGATCTTGGAGTTCGCTTTGCTGACTTGGAGAAACAGCAGATTCAACTCAACCTTGACCTGGAATTGGCCAAGACAGAACTGCAGAAGGCCAAGGATGACACCAATGGTAAGACAGACTTGTCGACCGGTTTGTCTTAGGCCTGGATTTCATTCTGCTCTTTCTGAACCAAGCATCATTTCTTTTCAAAAAAACTGAACCAGGCTCTAGCAAAGAAGGATCAAGATCTGGCTGCTGCACAGAAGAAGGCTGATGACAAAACTGCTCTGGCTGAACAGAAGCCGGCTTCAGTCGGCCAATTGGAGGAAGAGAACGCCAAGATAAAATCTGCCCTGGACGAAGCTAACAAGGAGGTAACGCGCTTGAAGAAGGACAAGGTCAACCTGAACGAGAAGATGGAAGGCATTGCTCGCAGGAGGGATGATCTGGAAAGCTATCTGAGGAGCCTTGCCAAGAAGTTGTTCATCAAGCTTGAAGGTATATACTTTGTTCCGACTGGTTTATCTTCATCGACTCGGCATACGAAAATTGACTCATCCTCGGATCGTGTATGTAGAGTTTTGCCGAGACTTCGAGGAGGAGACCGGGCGAATCGAACCAGGCTTGGACCCCATCAACTCTCCCGTGAAAGATGAAACTGCTATGACCCAGCACCGACTGGAATCCCGCATCGACGGCGTTGTTGACTACTTGGCTCGACTGAAGGTCGCCACGTCACGGATCGACACGGCACTTTGGCCAAGGGCAACGCTCCAGAATGACCTTGAGTCTCTGATGACTCGACTTAACGAGATCCCTGGTCGAGTGCAGGAGTGGAAGAAGTCTTCTGCCTGGTGTGGTGCTGATGTGGCTCTGTCTTTGGTTCGTGTCCATTGCAAAGAGGCGCGAGAAGATAAGCTGGCAGCGATTAAGGTCGCCAACACCAAGAAGCATGATTTCCGATCCTTTATGGAGACTTTCATTGCTGCCGCCACTCGGATCGCCGATGGTGTCGACCTGGACGAGTTTGTCGAGCCTGCTAGTCCTCCTCCCGCGGAGTGAACAAACTTTTTATTCCCCACCTTAAATTTGCCTCGGAATGCCAAGTGGATTTTGTAACCGTTAAACTCTTTCAGGCTGGATGCCCGAGTACTTCGATCTGTGATCTAGGACCTTTCAGATTTATCTGAACTTGGTTTATTTCCGAATATGCTTGCATTTGCCTTCGAGCGAACTTTGTTCTTCACTCGGAATATACTTTGTGCTTGAGATGCAGCTCTGAGGTGGAAAATCCAGTCGACCTGCACTTCATTGTTCTTGCAGGTAAGGATGGAGCACACATTGCAGTCGACCTGCACCTCGTCGTCTTTGCGGATTGGGATGGAGCGCATGTTGAACTTGTGGCGTAGCTCCGAAGGAGAAGGTAGCAGTTGACCTGCACCTCGTCGTCCTTGCGGATCGGGATGGAGCGCACGTCGTACTTGTGGCGTAGCTCCGAAGGAGAAGGTAGCATCGACCTGCACCTCGTCGTCCTTGTGGATCGAGATGGAGCGACGTTGTACTTGTGGCGAGTTCAAGGAGAAGGTAGCAATCGACCTGCACTCGTCAGTTCTTGCGGATCGTGACGTTGTACTTGTGGCGAGTTCAAGGAGAAGGTAGCAATGACCTGCACCTCGTCGTCCTTGCGGATCGGGATGGAGCGCATGTTGTACTTGTGGTGTAGCTCCGAAGGAGAAGGTAGCAGTCGACCTGCACCTCATCGTCCTTGCGGATCGGGGTGGAGCGCACGTTGTACTTGTGGCGTAGCTCCGAAGGAGAAGGTAGCAGTCGACCTGCACCTCGTCGTCCTTGCGGATCGGGGTGGAGCACACGTGTACTTGTGGCGTAGCTCCGAAGGAGAAATTAGCAGTCGACCTGCACCTCGTCGTCCTTGCGGATCGGGATGGATTTCATACTTAGGCTAGTACTGGACTGCAGCTAAGCCTCCGAGTGGGAGGGTTGCTCTCCACTCGGTAGGATTTTTCAAACTTAGGCGAGTACTTGGACTGCAGCTAAGCCCCCGAGTGGGAGGATTGCTCTCCACTCGGTAGGATTTTTCAAACTTAGGCGTGAACTGGACTGCAGCTAAGCCCCCGAGTGGGAGGATTGCTCTCCACTCGGTAGGATTTTTCAAACTTAGGCGAGTACTGGACTGCAGCTAAGCCCCCGAGTGGGAGGATTGCTCTCCACTCGGTGGAATTTTTTTAAACTTAGGCGAGTACTTGACTGCAGCTAAGCCCCCGAGTGGGAGGATTGCTCTCCACTCGGTAGGATTTTTTAAAACTTAGGCGAGTACTTGGACTGCAGCTAAGCCCCCGAGTGGGAGGATTGCTCTCCACTCGGCAGGATTTTTCAAACTTAGGCGAGTACTGGACTGCAGCTAAGCCCCCGAGTGGGAGGATTGCTCTCCACTCGGTAGGATTTTTTTAAACTTAGGCGAGTACTTGGACTGCAGCTAAGCCCCGAGTGGGAGGATTGCTCCACCGGCAGGATTTTTCAAACTTAGGTAGTACTTGGACTGCAAGAAGCCCCGAGTGGGACGATTGCTCTCCACTCGGTAGAATTTTTTTTAAACTTAGGGGAGTACTTGGACTGCAGCTAAGCCCCCGAGCGGGAGGATCGCTCTCCACTCGGTAGGATTTTTCAAACTTAGGCGAGTACTTGGACTGCAGCTAAGCCCCCGAGTGGGAGGCTGGCTCACCACTCGGTAGGATTTTTAAACACTTAGGCAAAGCGGATTCGCATCTAAGCCTCCGAGTGAGAGGCTGGCTCCGCACTCGGTAGGATCTCAAACACTTAGGCGAAGCGGTTTCGCATCTAAGCCTCCGAGTGAGAGGCTGGCTCCGCACTCGGTAGGATTTCAAAAACTTAGGTGAAACGGATTCGCAGCCAAGTCACCCACTGGGGGATTTCAGAATGTTAACAAAAGCGACAACAATTATTCCGAAAAAGAAAAACTGCAAAGCTCTTGTTACTGACAAATAAACTAAAAAGGTATTTCTTATTACATCTCATCCGAATGAGTTCTTAAGTATAAAAGGGGCGGAGCAGCTCCGCATTCCAAGATCGTGGCTCATCAGTCTGGTGATCGATATATGCTCCAATGTGGAGAACTCTGGTGACGATGAAGGGACCTTCCCAAGTAGGAGCGAGCTTGTGTGGTTTCTGTTGATAAACTCGGAGGACCAAGTCTCCTTCTTGTAAGGCTCGACTCTTCACATTTCTGGCATGGAATCGACGCAAGTCTTGCTGATAGATAGTCGATCGGATCATGGCCATCTCTCTTCCTCTCCTAGGAGGTCGATCTGCCCCGCCGGGCTTGTTTCGCTTCATCTTCGAGTAGAGCTCACTCGGGTGCATTATGAAGCAAGTCACCGCAGAACTGCTCAGCCCATAGACCGTAAAGAATGGAGTTCGCCCAATGATCGATTAGGAGTGGTCCTCAATCCCCAAAGAACTGATGGAAGTTCGTCGACCCACATACCGCTAATGCGGCTTGAGATCGCGATCACCGGGTTTCGGCCATTTGAGAATTAGCTGCATTTTCTTTCTCGCTTGTCCATTCGATCGGGGGAGAGCGATCGGCGTAGTCGACACGCGGTGCCTTGAGAGGCTAAAAGGCTCAACTTGTCGTAATCGAAGTTTGACCCATTATCGCTGATGATGCTATGCGAACTCCATATCTGAATATCAACCTCCGATGAAACCGACAGCAGCGCGCTTATCAAGATTCTTGATAGGCTTAGCTTCGATCCATTTAGTGAACTTGTCGACTGCCACTAGCACATGAGTGAAGCCACTCCTCGCCAGTTCTCGAGGGTCCAATCATATCCAATCCCCAAACAGCTAAGGGCCGTATTTAGTGGAATGGTCTTCAAGGCTTACACGGGTTTGTGTGACATATTGAGTAGAACCGACATCCTTCACATTTGTCGACTATCTCTTTCGCCATTTCATTTGCTCTTGGCCAAGAAAATACTGCCAGTATTCTTTAGCCACAATGGTCCGAGAGGACGATGATGACCACAGTCCCTCGAGTGGATATCGCCAAGAATTATTTGACCTTCTTCCGCATTATACACTTCTAACCGACTCCAGCTTGCGCTTTCCCCTGCATAATTGTCCCTTTATCACAAGAAGGCCTTGGATCGACTGGACGATCCGTCGAGCCTCTTCTTCATTCTCTCGGGAGTTCTTTCCTTAGGATGTACGATGTACGGCAATCGCCCAAATGGGAGTGATGACCAAAACTTCCATGATCAGGTCGACCACCGCTGAACCTCAACTTCACCGGATCCGTGGCACTTTTGGTCTGGGGCTTCTTCGTGAAAGGATCCTCTTGAACTGATGGTGTGGATGTGTTCCAAAACACATTGTGGGAATGGCTTCTCTTGAACCTATTTTTGCCAAATCATCACCTGCTTGATTTTTCAGTTGGGGTATATGATGAAGCTCTAACCCTCGAATTTCTTTTTCTAGCTTTCTCACCGCATTGCAAGAATTAGTCATGGCCGGACTTCGACGTCCCACTCCTTCATCACTTGATTAACCACCAAATCTGAGTCGCCATAGACCATGAGGCTATGGACGCCGAGTGAAATGGCCATACGCAACCCATACAAAAGTGCTTCATATTCTGCTTCGCTATTGGAGGAATCAAAGTGAATTTGAGAACATATCCGAGCTTATCTCCTCGGGGAAACTAACACTACCTCAAAGACCTGAACCATTCAGCATCTTGGAACCATCAAAGAACATGGTCCAAAGGCTCCAAGTGAACTTGAGTTGGCAGTTGCTGTTCAATCCACTCATGCATTTAAATCTGCTATTGCTTGGGACTTGATGGCTTTTGCCTCAAACTTGATATCTAGGGAAGGAGTTCAATCGCCCATTTTGCCACTCACACCATTGCATCTCTCAGTGTGTAATCTTCCGATAATGGAGCATTGTCGACGATCGTAATGGAATGGTCGAGAAGTAATGTGCAACCTTCTTCGTGGTCATATAAATCCCATATACAAGCTCGATAATGAGGATATCTTTGCTTTGATGGAGTTAAAACTTCGTAAACATAATATACCGGTGTTGAACTTAAAGGCTTTTTCCTTCTTCTTCCCGCCAATCGTAAGCATCAGATCGATAACTTGTCCCATGGCTGCAATGTAAAGCAGAAAGGCTCTTTTGCTGATTGGGGCAGCAAGCACCGCTTGGTGGAGAGCAGGGCTTTAGCTCGCAAACGCTGCATCACCTTCGTGAGTCCACTAACATGTATGACTTCTTCATCACCGGTAAAGAGGCAATGCCTTTTCACCGAGACGAAATGAATCGACTTAAAGCGCCAAGCAACCAAGAAGCTTCGGACATCGCACACGTTACGTGACGCTTCATTCGGAGTATAGTACCAACTTTCTCTCGGGTTGGCGCCGATCCTCGCTCGAAATGAGAAACCGAGTAACTTTCCGCCAGAACTCCGAATGTGCACTTTGATGGATTAAGCTTGATATCATACCTCCCGAGGTTGGCAAAAGTTTCAGCCAGGTCACCAGATGGTCAACCCTTCAAAGACTTGACCACAATATCATCCATGTATGCTTCCACATTCGATCGATTTGAGTGAGCAAACTCTTCGAATCATCCTCATGAACGTGGTTCGCATTCTTTAGGCCGAATGGCATGGTAACATAATGTGCACCCGAATGGAGTGATGAAGCTGTTTTGATCTCGCCGGGTCCATACGCACGGATCTGATGGTAACCGGAATAGGCGCCTAAAAAGACAGGCGCCACATCCCGCAATGAGTCGACTATCTGGTCAATGCGGGAGAGGAATGATCTTCGGCAGGCCCGATTGATATGTTTGAAGTCAATACACATGCGAAGTGACTTGTCCTTCTTAGGGACCATGACAACATTGGCGCAGCCACTGGAGTGGTAAATCTTCTGATAAACTCCGCTAAGAGCCGAGCCACCTCTCACCAATGGCCTTTTCTTATGGACGGATCGTCAAGATGTTCTTTGACAGGTTTCACCTTTGGTCGACCAGACGGTGCTCAGCCAGCCCCCTGAACACTCGGCATGTCGAAGGCTTCCATGCGAAGATGTCCCAGCTTCTCACGGAGGAACCGGATGAGCGCTTTCTTCCTATTTGGAGTCGAAAAGGTTGAGATATGAGTCGAGCAGCATTGGGATGGGTCGGTGAATATGAATCGCTTTGTCTCACCGAATGATCGAATGTTGATTCCGAAGAGCTTCTTGGCTCGCAACAAATCACTCGGTCTGCAGTTTTCGGGTATTCTCGCAGCTCTACCACTCGCCATCCGAGCATCGGTGATCTTTGAGCCTTTCTAAAACACTCTTCCGCTTTCTTCGATTGCCGGTGACAAAGGATCACGCCTTTGGGCTGCATCTTCAATTTAAGGTATACATAACATGGTCAGCCATGAAGCGCATACGCTGGCCTCCCCTAGAATAGTGATAAGCACTGAAATCCACGACTTCAAACATCAACTTTTTTTTTTGCGGAAATTCTTGGAGTCACCGAAACTACATCAAGAGCAATCTGATCGAGTGACTCAGCTTCTTTCCAAGAATGACTCCATGGAAACTCATGTTGCCGGTAATCGAGTTCGACATCGGAATGCCCTTCCATTTCAACGCTCTCGATACATGTGATATTCAGGCCACCGCCGCCATCCATCGTAACTTTAGTCAGCCAAGTGCCTTCGATAACTGGTCGACCACCACGCGCTTGCCTCCAAGGGTGGCTATGTAAGTGCTGGGTGATCAGACCGTCAAATGTAATGGCAGTACCGAGACCATTTCAATAGTCTGTGTCACTGAGCTACCATGTTCACTTCGGTTGATAACTTTCAATCGACTTTTGCTTTCAACATCAAGAAAAATCATCAGGTGGAATTGACCGGGGTATCCATCATCACTATCTTCCTTGTCTTCAACTTTGTCTCGACTCTTTTCCTTATATTTGGGTTGTTTTCGAACCCGCTGGATTAAGAGCCAACACTGCTGAGTGGTATGTTTCGTAAATGAGTCTACCCTCTTCATCTTTCTTTGTGTGAATGTGGCATGGAAAATCCAATACATCATTTCCGCCTTGGTCTTTCACTTTCTTGGGTTCCAAGGCCCTTTGGGCTTCCCCTTAAACTTTCTCTTGAGTCACGGCCAAGGCTTCTCCAGAGCAGCTGGGCTCGGCTTTCCGCTTCCGCTCCGATCGAATTCCTCCAGCTTTAGTGGGCGCCGACGGTGCTTGCCACCGTGAGCCGATCCTCTTCACCATTAGCATATTTTGGCAATCTCCATCATTCGACTCGTGAGACATGTCTCCGGGTCCGAATCAACTTCAGATTCAACTCTTCAGATTTCTTAACGCCTTCCTTGAAGGCTAAACTGACAGGATCGACACGCTTCCATCGTGATGCAATGATCCATCTCTCGATGTAATCCTCAAAGTTTCATATTTGTTTTCGCACGCAAGATCGCATCACAACCTCGCTGGCCGCCATGTGTTCCTTCAACATTTCGACAAACACTCGGCAAGATCTTCCCAAGTGTAAATGCTGCCGGTGCTAATCGATTCAGCCACGCCCGCCGGCCCTCCAACATAAGAGGGTGTGTGTTCATGGCTACTTCATCATTGCCACCGCTAATCTGAACAGCCACCGGGTAGTCCTCGCTAAGTATCGCTTGACTCACCGCGAACTTGCCGACTCAGCCGCCAACCTGAAGTTAGAGAGCAATCACCGCAGCTCGATGGCTCGCTAAAGCACTCAGACCTCGACACGCACTCCGGCTGCAGGGCGATCTTCGGCCATGTGTCCTCTCGGTGAGCTCTATTCCCGCCGACTCAAACCTTGAACGAGAATGGATCTCGATCAAAGCCAGCTCACTGGGTCGATCGAATCTCTTCGGTCTAACGCGTGAGGGCGCTCACATCCTCGCTGTCGAGGCACATATGATCCACTTCTTGGGAGGTGTGGGCATCGACCACGATCAATATCGAAGTCGGTGATCATACTGCCCACGGTTTCTGTACGTCGCGTCGGCCTTCCACGCCCTCACTGGGGCGATCTGGGTTGTGGTCAGAATCAGATCAACAACAGATCTGTCAGGATCCTATTCGCGACCGTGATACACCAGAGTTTGGTCTCCTCGCTGCCCTGAGTAATGCTCGATCTCGCAAATAGTTCGCCACCGACCGGAAGGCCGAATCGACCACTATAACGGCCGCAACCGCAACTGAATTGAGTTTGATATACCGCGCTGAAAAGCGCCGACTAGACTCGGGATTCGCCGAAGCCGCTGAGTGCGCTACTGGAGGTTGTCTAGTCGAATGCTCGGGCTGTTGGCCAAAGGCTTTCCAAGGCCCGAGCCTCGGAGTTTCTCCAACGATAGGAGTGTAAGTATCC
>JAHIAM010001428.1:0-54516 GCA_021605205.1 Aegilops longissima
GGTCGGCCCGGTCAAGCCCTCCAACTGCGTAAGCATTCGGAGTCGCGCGACGGCGGCGGCACCAGCAGGAGTCAGCGTCCTGGCCCGGTGGGACCAGCTGGGGAGCCTCCCCGCCAGTGCGCCGGCTTTGTAGGGTGGCAGGTTGACCCAGTCGCCTTCTGGGGCGACGTTCTTCACGTAGAAATAGGATCGCTGCCACATCTTCACCGACTTGATCAACGGAATGGTGGGAAATGGGTTGTCGGCCACCGATCTCCGCATCACGATGAAGGTGCCGCACAGAGCCGGCACACCGGCGACGTGCGTGCCGAGCTTGGACTGGAAGAACTCCCCCCACAGCTCGATGGTGGGGAGAACGCCGAGGAAGCCTTCGCACAAGGTGGCAAAGGCAGCCAACAGCACCACCGTGTTCGGAGTAGGTGGTGCGGTGGGCCGTGGAACTCAAGAAAGCGCGAAGAAACCGCTCGCCCGGCAGCCCTAGGCAGCGCGCATGAGGTGCGGCGGAATCGACCGCTTCGCCCTCCTCGGCGTCGGTGATATTTCTCCGGCGGCGCGCGAACCCGCACTAAGCTCTTGCGGGAGGCGGCGCGTTTGGCGGAGGAACTTCGATGTGGTCGTCATCCACCTGGAGCCGTCCCTGCGCCGAAGCACGCAGCAGGAGGTGCAGTGGCGGAGGAAGAGCTCATCGCCGCGGCGTGGCGTGGTTCGGCACGGTGGCGGCAAGAGGAAGAAGAAGCAAGAGGAAGCAGGGGGAGCAGGGAGATGGGAGCGCGTGCTTCGCCGCCCCCCTCCTTCCGCCTACTTATAGGCTCATGTGCTGAGAAGTCGATGGGGCGGGCGTGGGATTAACTCGCCCGGGACCCCCGCCCTACGATTACCCACGAAGTTCTGCGCGGTTACAACATGGGAACCCCAACCGTCCGCACGGCCGCAACAGATCCGTTCGCGTGCCGAGGCGCGGTAGTCGCGGGTCCCGCCTGACGGCCTGTCTCATCACGCGCATGGGTGGGCAGACTGACCTTGCCGTGTGCCGCCATGCGACGGGCCCGCAATGGGCCGCTGCCTGGAAGCTTATCGAGCCGCTGCTGGTTCCCCTCGACTTTCAAACTCTCTAAGGGGCAAGGCGGCCTTCTCTGAGTCGGCTCGGCTAGTCGGCCTAGAGGAAGGCGGCGAGCAAGGCCCAATTCCACCACGGAAAGATGAAACTGTTGAGGCTCCTCGACATGTTACCCTCGGTGCCTCACCGGCCGGGGACTCTGCCGAGTAATGGGCCACAGGTAGGAAAACCCGAGCCCCGGACCTTCAAGACATCGGGGCAGGCTCGCCCCTCAAGACCCCAAGGCGAGGAGCTTTGCAGGGAGTCGGTGGCGGCCGCCGACAGCCCCTCACGGCCGAGTCCCAGGGCGACCGAGATAAGCCGGCTCCTAGCGGCGGCTTCGGAGAAGCCGGCTATGAAAGTCGACCCATGACTCAACCACCTCCACCTTTGCAACTATGGGCCGGGATGGGGTGCGGATCTGGCGTGGCCCATCCTTGCCCCGTTCAGCGCGAGGCGAGGCATGGCCACGGTCGCGCCGTACCAATGGAGATCTCCATCCGTGGCGGCCTTTGTTGCCATGCAGCCTGACATCAACCCGTGGTGGCGCCTGCACCACGATGGCCTGTTTATACGACCGAGGCAGCGGGACCCGCTTTGTCGGTGGGAAGTGCGAAAACGGCAAGCGCCACAAGATGGACCCGTTGGGAGTCGGCCCCGAGTCGGCCGGCCCTCCACGGGCCCGCACGCCATTAACCGGACAAGGCGGGGAATGGCTACGGTGATCGCCCGTCGTCGGCGGCCTTTGTTGCCATGACCACGATAAGCCAGCGTCATTAGAGGCGCGACTACTGATAATTCACAGCCGGCAAGACCCGCCCGCGGCGGACAAGGCCCGTCGGCCCCAGCGGTCGGCGGAGAAGGCGGCGACTGAGAGGCAGACGGTGGGGACTGCACCCGGCGGATTACGTTGTACCCTGGGGGTAGGCCTATATAAACCCGGGGCACCCATGCAGCAGGTTGGACCTGATAACTTTAGACACACATAGAGGAAGAGAAGAGCTAGCGTGCCCTTCTCCTTCCTCATCCCGAACAACTCAAGGAGCAACCTTGTACCCACTTTGCCATAATGATCATGCGGAGACCCTTGAGCAGCGATGGGGTATTATCTCCATGGAGAGCCACGAAGCTGGGTAAGATCCATGGCGTGCATGCCTTTGCCTCATCCGTTTCCGGGCACCGCGGCGTTCTACTCGCCCCCACCATGATAAGCCATCCTTTGGCATATATCGCACCCAACCCTCGACAACATTGAGAGAGTGAGCCAGCATATGATTTTGAGATTTATGAAGTCACCATAGGTGCCTCGTAGTCAGTGGAACGTCTCCTCCCCTTGAGCGCACACGCCGAAAAATACTGAAATTAACCGGGATAAATGCGAGCACCAAGACTTTAACCCTGGTGGGCTCGAGAAACCACTGTCCTCCTAACCATCCAACCACAAGTTGGTTAGAACCACAAAATGTATATGGTGACTGTGATGAGCTTATTCTGAAGTCCAGTGACCATATCGTGCTTTCGCTTCAAATACAATGATTGTAAGTGTCGTCAACAAAATACGGAGCACGCATCAAATAAATGTCCGTCAGTGTCATCAACAAAATACGGAGACGTATCGTGAGCTAGACACCGTATGATCACCACGAGAATGTATACGATGACCGTAATGAGCATATTCTGAAGTCCAATGACCGTATAGTGCTTTCGCTTGAAATACAGTGATCGTCACGCGTGAATGTGTCATGGGCATGCATACTTTTAGAGGCCTGGGAGATAGTTTGTGTGCGTACGTGAAAGTGGCGTAGAAAGACGGGGTGTCCGGTGGAGACAAAGAGAGATATGCCCTTCATTTCTCTTTCCCGTGACTAATATTTTAGGAGAAAATATAAACATTCACAATGCAGAACAAATATTTTTGGATGCACCATGCATTTAACTTTCATGTATAACATTGTACTATTATATATGGTTGTTTTCTTAGTGGTCGATTGTGTTTGTGGTGTGCTGGGCACATCATTTCTAGTTGGGGTGGGCACATCATTTCCAGTTGTGGTGGGTCAACATGAGAACTCATGGGTCGGTCCCATCCTACGCCACATAGGTTGGACCGAGACGCATTATACGAAGACCCATGTGGAGGACTCGGCGTACAACACGAAGCTACCAGAGTCGGGGAGGACTCTATCCCCACTGGTGATAAGCCGACTATATATGATTTGTAACCCTAGGCCCCAAGTATGTTATAGAAGCCTGGGGGCTAGTTCGTGGATAGTATACACACACGCACAATGCCTGGTATTCACGTGTACTTTGTACACCCCCCTATCAATAATATACAGTACCAGGAGTAGCCTTTTTCCTCAACTGCAAGGGTCCCAACTTGGGTAAAACTTTGCCTCGTATTACCATCTAGCCTAACAGTCAGCGATATCCTACCGAATGATCTATTGGAATCATATCTTCCAACTACTAAGAGAGAGTTGTGTCTGTGGGGGGCAATGTGTGCGAGAGAGGCCTAAAGATAATGTGCGTGTGGGAGACATGTAGGCACATATATGTGTGTATAGAGGGCTAGTAGAGACCGTGCGTGTGTATATATGCATGTGAGAGAAATAGTGTTTTCCAACTGAGATTAGTGAAAAGAGTGGTACATAGTAGTCAGAAAGAGAGAGAGAGAGAGATACAGAGAGAGTGTGTGCGTGAGACACCCTAACACCCCGGGAGAGATTGTGAGCATGTGTGAAAGAGAAATGCCGATGTATATAAAGTGTGTGCACTTATGCGTTAGATAGAGAGATATATAGCGCGTTTGTGAGAATGGGCCGAGGCATAGTGCATCTACGTGTAAAAGGCGGTTCTACACATTAAATTAAATTATAAATGGAATTATTATTTTTGGATCAGATCATGAATTTTGCAATTTGCGTATGAACAAAAATCGGTCTATCAGACACCCATACTCTAGTGAATTCTAGCATGTGCATGTGTTTATTTCATATTATCGATCCATAGAGTGAGAGCGGATTGAAATACAAGCAATGCATTGCTTTTGCAATTCATATATAAACATTAATTAGTGCGCTACATGTTGTTAGTGTGAAGCACTTTATACATTTGTCACTTACATGGATACATTCCAAATTGCTAGCTACGAAATAGAATACATGTTGAATTCAACATAAAGGGGGTTTCGAAGATTCGAATTCATAGGAAGTGCATTCATCTATTTGAACCCGCGATAATGGCATTTGTAAATCAGATCTAAAAGGGGGCATCAATCTTTGTTGTGCGTTTGAACATGATATATATCCATACCCATGTCTAACTATTTTTTTGCAACCAAGGAGATTATATCTGGAACCATGCATGAACTGAGGTAAGTTGCATATTTTTGAATATATACTCGTGTACAATGTATATTCAAATGTACCCCCTCCATTCCAAAATAATCATAGTTTTAGGATTTTCAAGAGTAAAGATTTGTGAAGTTTGAAAAATCCTGAAAGTTCAATTCAACAGAACCGAAAACGTTAATGCTTCTGCTCCCAAATATTGAACGAAGCACCAAATAAGCCTCTGGTCACCCGAAACCGCGTGAGACTAATGTTTGGTGGTAGGAAATTACTATCCTGACTCTGGCACGTGTAGCCTATCGGCCCGATGTCCAAAGGTCTAAACCGGGGTAGGTTTGTAACTTCACCAAGACGCCAGTCTCAACTGCCTCCGAGAAGCATTCATAAGCCGTGGGCGCGTAAACACCCATGCGCTCGACCGAAATCTATCCCGCCCACCATTTGGGACACCTGAGATTACTGTCCTACCCCAACCCGCAATATGTCCGAAATTTTAGATGGGGGCAAAGTTTGTAACTTTCCCCAAATTTCAAACAATCGCGTCCCAAACCGAAACATTGTTCACCCTTAGTTCCACCCCTCCCTCCGTTTCCCCATTCATACTCCATGGGCGCCAAAACGCCATCTCCACCAGCCGCGAAACCCCAGCCTCCTTCGTCCTCCAGCCCATCGCGCCCAATCCACCGCCGCCCTCCACCATCACGCCGGAGCCGGTACCCCGACGTCGTCGTCCAATGCAACCGCAACCGCAACGCCCTCAAGGACTTAGCAGCTGAAGCCGAGGCAGAGCTGCCTCAACAACGCCGAAGCCAACATGCACCGTACCAGAACCACTTCGACCACGCCATCCTGTGCCTCACCGCTGCCGCTCCACTGTCGCAACCATTCACCACCGGAGTTGTTCCCGCTATGTCATTGTTCCCCGCCTCGGATCTGGTTCCCCGCCGCCGATAGATGGCCACCGCACCACACTCAACAACTTGGCCATGGGTTCGTCCAAGGATCCATCGTCCTCCACAACTTCTCGTTTCCAGCGAACCAAAAGAAGTTCATTGGAAAAACAGAAGGAGGACATATCACTGCCATCAGAAAGAGGTACTCCTCTTCCCTTATTCATGAAAATCTTACGTCTCTGCTCACACCGTATTCATCCCACAAAAGAAACTAGTTGAGCGCTTCGTACTGCATCTTCTTCGTGACACTAAATGCACAAGGTTTCCTCCCATTTACTATTTCACCTTTGCTAGAGGTCAGTAGCCCGCCTGGATTTCAATTCAGGGTCAGTCGACCCGCTTAGGCGCGCAGAGCACCTAGTCCATCTGTTCCCCGAGGAAGCAGCGTATCGGTGTCTATCATAGGGGTGTGGGGTGCAGGAGCTTCTTGCGCCCGATCTGGAGGTTGGCGGGGCTTGAAGGGAGGTGCCAAGCACGGCGGTGCGGTGAAGTTGAGGGGAGGGCGGAGGTAGGGGACTGGGCCGGTGGTCACTGGCGTTTCAAAGAAGATCGTAACATTGACTGGCTGGAGGTAGATGAAGGCGATCTGCCCGTTCTTTGTACATAGGACGATGCAGAAAAAATGGACTGTCCTATTTGTTTTCAGTCGACTATTATTTTCATAGGACCACACCTTGTGGTGTGCTGGAGGAGCATCTGCATTTCCCAGCCATCCCTGTGCTCATATTTCAAAATCCTAGAATCTAGTAATTTCATGTGCCATGCATGATGTAGAGCTATCATATGTCTCCTGTCATTTATTTCTCACCGACCTGCTATCTGCTACCTTTACACTGTACTACTTGTGCACACACTTCACACATACTCACACTATTGTTTTTTTATGCATGGGTATTTCAGACTCCGATGTAGCAGTGTTGATGAATACAAAAAAGAAAAGGCGGAAGTCGCTCTAGTGTAATTCAAAGATAAGCACTAAGCATCTCATCGCTCTAAAGGGTGCAGTGCCAGCAGATGGAGACAGTACATGTAGCTCTGCAGTTGATGATCTCAATAGCCACACACAACCATCCCAGGTGCTTGCTTTAACTTCACACTGTCAAATGTGATTGCATGTTGCATATGGTGTCTAGCTTGTATTGCTTCCAATTTGGTTAAATTGCATCAGCTTACTTTATATATTATACCTTTGATAATGACATGCCTTCCTGTTTTTGATACATACTACATATGTCTATTAACCATGTTCGTACATCAAACTAATGCTCTTTTGTATCCCTCATCAATCACTTATGATGAGACAATCACCCATGTGGGTTACTATGAGACGCGCTACTCGTTTAAAGAGTGCAGTGTCATCCTCCCCACATGATTCTCAAGAAACAGCAAGGATAAATGAAGATAATCAATGTAGCTCTCTAGTTGATGACTGTAATACCCCCACACCACCATTGCATGTGCTTGCTCTTACTTGGCAGTGTGATATGTCGTTGCATGTTGCATATGGTGTCTACCTTGTAATGCTTCTAATTAGGGTAAATTGCATCTGCTTACTTAACACATTATACCTGTGAATATGACATGCCTTCCTGTTTTTGGTACATATTACGCCTTTCTATTAACCATGTTCTTACATCAAACTACTATTCTTGTGTATCCCTCATCAATCACTTCTGACGAGACACCTTCAAGTTGACAGTGTAATATTGGTTGCATCTTGCATATCATTTCAAACATGTATTGCCTCTAATTTGTTGAAGTGCCACTTATAATGAGACACATCTAACTTGGTAGAATGATTTTGGTTGGCTCTTTCATATGGTGTCTAGATTGCATTGCTTCCAATTTGTTGAAATGCCTTCTGCTTAGCGTTTTTCATACGTATTTCGTCCTCCTACAATGTGGTTGCCATACATAAAAGTTGTGTTTGTCAGTATCATGCATCAACGATTTTGGAAGTGCGAATTTCATTCCTTTTTCTTGTGTGTTTACTTGACAAGGAAAAATCTAAAAGGATGAAGGCACGGAATGATGGTGGTCCTCTGGAGCAACCGAAACAGATGATCTCTGCAGATTCTGCTACTACTCCTATTGCAGTGCAAGTTCCAAATCTCATCGCCCCTACTCCACAATCCCAGGTGCTTGCCCTAACATGGTAGTGTGATATCTCGTTGCATGTTGCATATGGTGCCTAGCTTGTATTACTCCTAATTTGTTAAATTGCATCTCCTTAGCTTACACAATATACATGTGAATATGACACGCCTTCCTATTTTTTGTACATACTACATTTGCTTATCACATCATGTTCTTACATCAAAGTATTGTTCTTGTGTATCCTGCATCTATCGCTTATGATGAGACAGTCACGCCCGTGGGTTAGTATGAGACACGCTACTCTTATAAAGAGTGCAGTTTCATCCTCACCACATGATTCTCAAGAAACAGCAAGCCTAAATGAAGATATTGAACGTAGCTCTGTACTTGAAGACCACACTTCCCCTACACAACCATCGCAGGTGCTTGCTCTAACTTCGCGGTGTGATATGTGGTTGCATGTTGCATATGGTGCTAGCTTGTAATGCTTCTAATTAGGGTAAATTGCATCTGCTTAGTTTACACATTATACCTGTGAATATGACATGCCTTCCTATTTTTGGTACACACTACATCTATGTGTTAACCGTGTTCTTACATGAAACTACCTCTCTTCTGTATCCTGCATCAATCACTTACGATGAGACACCTTTATTTGTTGCATATTGCATATTATTTCTAGCCTGTTGCTATGTGTTGCTTCTAATTTGGTCAAATACATTTATTAGGCCACCCTTTTAATTTGGCAGAGAGTGATATTGTTTCATCTTTCATATGTTTTCTAGCTTGCGTTGCTTCTAACTAGTTCAAACACCTTGTGCTTAGTTTACACTTTATACATCATATATGTCAATATGTCATGCCATCCTCTTTTCCATACATATTCCATCCTCCTATCATGCGGCTGTCTTACATGAAAGTAGTGTTCGTCAGTATCATGCATCAATGAGTTCTAAAGAGCAAATTTTATTCCTTTTTCTTGTGGTTTTGACTTGACAAGGCAAAATCAAAGAAGAGTAAGGAAGGCGATGATGGTGGTCCTCTGCAGCAACGTAAACGGAGCATTTGTACGGATTCTCCTTGTACTGCTAGTGCATTACAAGTTCCAGGTCTCCGCTCCCCTACTCCACCATCCAAGGTGCTTGCTCTAACTTGGTAGTGTGATATCTGGTTGCATGTTGCATATGGTGTCTAGCTTGTATTGCTCCTAATTAGTGTAAACTGCATCTGCTTAGCTTACACATGATACGTGTGAATATGACACGCTTTTCTGTTTTTGGTACATACTATATCTGTCTATCACACCATGTTCTTACATGAAACTACTCTTCTTGTGTATCCTGCATCAGTCACATATGATGGGACACCTTTAAGTTGGCAGTGTGATATTGGTTTGCATCTTGAATATGATTTCTAGCATGTAGTGCTTCTAGTTTGATGAACGCCACCTATGACGAGACAGTTTTAACTTGGCTGAGTGATATAGATTGCACCTTCCATATGGTGTCTAGCTTGCAGTGCTTCTAATTTGTTGAAGTGTCTTCTGCTAGTTACCACATCATAGGTGTGAATATGTCAAGCTGTCCAGTTTTTCATACATATTCCATCCTCGTATCATGACTTTTCCTTTCATCAGAGTAGTGTTCGTCAGTTTCATGCATGAATGAGTTCTGAAGAGAAAACTTTATTCCTTTTTCTTGTCGGTTTGACCGCACAATGCAAAATCAATAAAGTGGAAGGAAATTGGTAAGGCATTGGATGATGGTGGTCCTTCCGAGCAACTGAAACAGAGGGTCCCTACAGATTCTACTCCGCCATCCTCCCAACAAGATTCGCAATGCAAGGCTAGACAGTCAATGTAGCTGTGTAGATGATGAGCACATCTCCCCTACTCCACCATCACAGGTGCTTGCTCTAACTTGGCACTATTATATGTGGTTGCATGTTGCGTATGATGTCTAGCTTGTATTGCTTCTAACTTTGTTGCATTGCATCTGCTTACTTTAAACATAATGCCTGTGAATATGACACGTGTTCCTATTTCTAGAACATACTATATCTGATCACACCATATTCTTACATCAGACTATTGTTCTTTCATATCCCGCATCAGTCACTTATGATAAGGCACCTTTAAGTCGCCAATGTGATATTGGTTGTGTCTTGCATATGATTTCTAGCATGTCCTGCTTCTAATTTGTTGAAACGCCAGATAGTTTGAACTTGGCAGAGTGATATTGGTTGCACCTTTCATATGGTGTCTAGCTTGCAGTGCTTCTAATTTGTTGAAATTCCTTCTTCTTAGTTACTACATCATAGGTGTGAATATGTGACGCCGTCCTATTTTTTGTACATATACCATCCTCTTATCATGTGTTCGCCTTTCATCCGAGTAGTGTTCGTCAGTATCATGCGTGAATGAGTTCTGAAGAGCGAATTTTATTCCTTTTTCTTATTGGTTTGACTTCACAATGCAAAATCAATACAGTTGAAGGAAATTAGTCGGCGATGGATGATGGTGGTCCTTGAACAAGCGAAATAGAGGTCTCTCTGATTCTACTCCGCCATCCTACCAACAAGATTCGCAAGACAACACAACACTACTAGGGAAAAGCCTAGCAGCAGCGCGGGTTTTAGGCCTATCGATGGCTGAGGCAGGGCGCTTCTTGATAAGCGCTTCTGACTAAAGCTTAGCAGCAGCACGCGCCTAGACCAGCGCTGCTGCTAAAATGATCTAGCAGTAGCGCTTCTCCAGAGTAGCGCTGCTGGTAATTAGTAGTAGCGCTCCTCCTTGCCCGCGCTACTACTATTATTTAGTATTTTATTTGTTTTTAATTCCATGTTCTATGTCATACACCTTTACACACTTTTTCATACAACAGGAATTTAGAGACTGTTTTTACATCATAATGAGTAGGTGAAACAACCATGGACTAGTTTCAAGTGGATGGACATCCACTTGAAACTAATCCGCGGTTATTTCACCCAGTGATATAATAAATATCATATCATATCATTAACAACTTATCATCATAATACATCATTGTCATATAACACCTCCTCAAGATCATCGTTTTCATCAATGAGACATCACATAGCAAATTGGTCACTAGTCGTAATCACAAGTACTCCTCATCATCAACTCTAACACATTGTATCAGATAATAAACATATTGTACCTAATAGGACCTACTACATTCTCTTAGGACCTACTATATTCTCTAAGGTAAAATAGCAAAAAACAAGATAGCCCCTGACTCTCCATTATGGAGAATGGAGATTATCCTGTCTCCAATTCTTGCCTTTCGCTTAACGTTACTTCCAAGAACCTCCTTGCGAATGTCCAAACATTTTTTCCATTCTTTGATTAGCATGTGTTCACCGGTTTTAGAAATCCGATATGCACAGGTGAGATCCGTAGGATGACCTAGCTGTATGTTCAGAACTTCAAGGCGACCATTGTAATACATCAGATGAGGCACACAATCCATCGGGATTTTCTGTTGAAAAACATTGTAATAACTTCGTAGTTAGCAATGATGTACTAGTTTTGGAAGTATGCAAAAGATGCACGGATGTCGTAATAGTAAAAAATCTTACCAGGGTATCTCCATAGAAGTTATCGTGGTTCAACACGTGCACTAGTGGCACGTATTCACCATAATTTGGAGGAGTTCAATAATAGGTATTGTAATTCTCAAAGAAAGTACAATAAGCAATCAGATGACTTTTCTCCTTATAAGTTAATCCAGAGCCATCGATTGTAGTGGGTTTTGTCTACCATCTTACGCACATTCTTTGAAGATTCAAAATAAGCTGTCAATGGAAATAAGCTGTCAACTATTTTGAAATAAACAATATAAATTAGTTAATAACTATGTTTGAGAAACTCACATTGCGGTAGAAGTCGGAGCGTGTCAACAAGGACCCAAATGTCCATATTGTCTTGCTCGATGTCAGGATCACCAAGATCCATGGTGACAATCATACCCTCATAAAAACCATACATTTTGCAAAGTGCTTCCCAATTTTGGCAACCAAAATGGGTTACGCTCTGAGCATTGTATAGATTTACTTCAAAATCCATATCATGATGGGTCCTTAGGTGTATTTTCTTTGTTTCAAAATTTTCATGGTCTTCAAACCCATCCTCTCCAAGACATAGCGTCTTGCATGGCATGGGATAAGCTAGTTGAATTGTAAAAGATGAAAATTAGACGTTGAAATAGTTGAAGTCATGCTTAATTACGAAAAAACTCTTGTCGTTGTTGCGTACCGTTTCAACATCGAACGTCTCCTCGAGCTTAATCTTTGAAGCGCCGATCTTCGTCTAGCTCAACGAACACATCGCACATACCTCGATCGTCGTGGCACCAGCTGCACTCCCAGAAAGCTGTAAATCGTCAAAGTGCGACATTACCAACGTTCATAATTCAAAATTTAACTTGTATAATTAAATATATTTACTAAAAAACATAGGCCTGAAAAATCCGGCATGACCTTTGCTAAAAAAGGACATATCGAGCGCTGAAATTTGCGGAGCGGAAATTAATCAACACTCCGGCAAAACATAGGCCACTCGGAGGTGTAAACTGAACATGAACAGCCACTTGGCAACCACTATCCTATTTGAGCAACAAAAGATATACATGGATATTTGGCTGGTCTCACCTCGATGTCGGAGGGGTCGGTGGCCAGGGGACGGCGGGGGGATGATGGAGGGCTCCTTGATTTCTGCAAAAGCAAAAACCGTATAAGTTATCACTAATACATCCCAAATAATTGAAAACTAAAAATAACAACAAATATGACATGTTCAACTAGTTTATTAATTCAACTAGTTCTTACTAAATATAAGCGTACTATAAATAGAATATGTGGTTCAACTAGTTATATTAATTATCTTACTAAAAACTAGTTCTTTCTAAAAATAAAGTAGTTCAACTAGTTATATTAATTATCTTACTAAAAATACATTAGTTCTATTAATTCAACTAGTTCAACTAGTTTATTAATTTACTTACTAAACTAGTTCAACTACAACTAAAATAGTTCAACTACAACTACAATTAATCATACTGCCCTAAATTTTCTTACTTCTATTTTATTCAAAACACCTCGATTTGCAGAACAGAGACAAGGGAGGGAGGGAGGAGAGAGGAGGGAGGCGGGCGGAGGAGGAGGGAGGCGGCGGCGGAGGGAGGAGGAGGCACGGTGGGAGGAGGAGGAGGAGGTGCGGTGGGAGGAGGAGGACGGAAGGAGGAGTACCTCGGTGGCGTCGGACGATGGTGAGGTCGAGGCGGTGAGGTCGAGGCGGAGGGTAGGGGAGGCGGCGGCGACGGTGAGGTCGAGGCGGAGGCGCAACGGTGAGGTTGAGGCGGCCTCGAGGCGGTGAGGCAGGCTCGGGCTCGGGCGGCGATAGAGGAGTGGGGAACAGGGGAGGAGAACTTAGTGAAGTTTTGAGCGGGGTTAAGTCAGACTAGCAGTGGCGCACTTTAGGAACAGCGCTATAGCTAATGTAGCTATAGTGCATTTTCTTCAAAAACAGCTCTTGCTAAGTCTAACGCATATAAAAAATACATTGGCCATTAATGATCTTTTGTGTACAATCTGAATTGTCAATATGAGTCCACTCCGGTAGGGCTGGAGAGGACTCATATTGCGCTCTAAATTCTACACATAGAGTTCAGTGAAGACCAACTGGTTGTGATAGTTTGAGTAACATATTTAAGGTGGTAAACACCCTGTTCAAGCGAACACGGTGGGACTAAACTTGTGGGCTGATCGTAGCGATGGCGATTTTCTTAAGCGTGCTGCTGCTAACTTCTATAGCGATGCGCGGTTCACTATAGGGCACTACTGCTATAACTAGCTGGGTTGCGAGGTCATGGCAATTAGAGCAGTAGCGCGGTTTCGCGTGGGAGCGCTACTGCTACTTTCCTTTCAGCAGCGCGTTTTTATATCAAGCGATGCAGCTAATTAGCAGCAGCGCCTTATTTTAGAGCGCGCTGCTGGTAAGATTCTGTGTATAGGCTTTTCCCTAGTAGTGCAAGGTTGGACAGTCAACGTAGCTGTGTAGATGATGAGCACATCTCCCCTACTCCACCATCACAGGTGCTTGCTCTAACTTGGCACTATTATATGTGGTTGCATGTTTCGTATGATGTCTAGCTTGTATTGCTTCTAACTTTGTTAAATTGCATCTGCTTACTTTACACATAATGCCTGTGAATATGACACTTGTTCCTGTTTCTAGAACATACGTGTAGATGATGAGCACATCTCCCCTACTCCACCATCACAGGTGCTTGCTCTAACTTGGAACTGTTATATGTGTTTGCGTGTTCCGTATGATGTCTAGTTTGTATTGCTTCTGATTTTGTTGAATTGTATCTGCATAGCTTACAACTTATACCTGCAACGATCACTTACCCATAAGATACATTTAACTTGGGAGTGTGATGTAGGTTGCATCTTGCATTGTCTTCTAGCTTGTACTGCTTCTAATTTCTTGAAATGGCACTTACGACGAGACACTTTTTACCTGATAGAGTGATATTGGTTGCATGTTTTCATATGGTGCCTAGCTTTCATTTCTTCTATGTTTGTTGAAATGCCTTCTGCTTACTGTTTTTCATACATATTCCATCCTCCTATCGTACGTCTGAATATGCAACGCCATCTTTTTTTGTATATATTCCATCCTCCTATCATGTGCGTGCCTTACATCAAAGTAGTATTCGTCTGTATCATGCATCAACCAGTTATGCAGAGCTAATTTTATTCATCTTCTTTTGGTTTTGACTTCATAAGGCAATATTAGAAAATAGGAAGGAAAAGAGTAAGTTAGGGGATGTTGGTGGTCCTCCGGACTGACGCAAACAGAGACTCTCTAGATTTTCCACAGCTACTGCTAATGAAGTTAAGTCCCAAGTCTACATGATGAGTTCATCTCTCGTACTCCACCATCGCAAGTGCTTGCTCTAAGTTGACAGTGTGATAATTGGTTTCATGTTGCATATGTTGTCTAGCCTGTATTTCTTCTATTTTGATTAAATTGCACTGCTGAGTTTATCGTTATACATGTGCATATCACATGCCTTTACGTGTCTAGAATACCTGCATCTATCAATCATACCATGTTCTTACATCAAAATACTGTTGTTGTGTATCCGCATCAGTCACTCATGATTGGGCGCTTTTAACATGGCAGTTTGATAGTGGTTGCATCTTGCATTGATTTCTATGTTGTCTTGCTTCTAATTTTTGAAATGCCACTTATGACAAGACACTTTTAACTAGGCGGTGATATTGGTTGCATCTTTCATATGGTGTCTAGCTTGCATTACTTCTATTTTCTTGAAAGTCCTTCTGCTTAGTTTACACATCGTAGCTGTGAATATGTCACGCCGTCCTGTTTTTCTTACATATTCTATCCTCATACATGTTGGGTTCTATGGTAGGGTGCGTCGACTGCAAATTAAAATTTTCCTACGCGCAGAACATCCAGGAACATGCTACGGCAGATGGATCACAGTTCGTTACCACTAGACGCACAGTGCCGTGCAGTGGAAGAAGAGTTGGGGCAGTGCGTCCGCGTGGATCGTCTCCTCCTCGTCCGATCTCCCTCGAGCGACTGGTCGTCGGTTCCCACGTACAGGTTCGCCGGAGCGGCGCAAGTGCACCGCCTCTAACGGTATCCGCGCGTGCAGGAGGAATGTCGTGCGGCGGACTGCTAGGTCCGATCACACCACCGTCAGCGAGTGGAGGTGTCTATTCGCAACACATGCAAACCCTAGTCGCAGCGCCGAAGCGATCAACCGCATGAGTGTGCCACACCTCCACTTTATATAGGCGTCTGAGGGAGTCCTGGACTAGGGGTTGTCCGGATAGCCGAACTATCATCTTTGGCAGGACTCCTGGACTATGAAGATACAAGATTGAACACTTCGTCCCTTGTCCGGATAGGACTTTCCTTGGCGTGGAAGGCAAGCTTGGCGTCTGGATATGTAGATTTCCTACCATTGTAACCGACTACGTGTAACCCTAACCCTATTCGGTGTCTATATAAACCGAAGGGTTTTAGTCCGTAGGACGAACAACAATCATACCATAGGCTAGCTTCTAGGGTTTAGCCTCTACGATCTCGTGGTAGATCTACTCTTGTACTACCCAAATCATCAATATTAATCAAGCAGGGTAGGGTATTACCTCCATCGAGAGGGCGAACCTGGGTAAAAACATCGTGTCCCTTGTCTCCTGTTACCATCCGCCTAGATGAACAGTTCGGGACCCCTACCGAGATCCGCGGTTTGACACCGACATTGGTGCTTTCATTGAGAGTTCCTCGTGTGCGTCACCTATAGGCCCGATGGCTCCTTCAATCATCAGCAGCAGCGCAGTCTAGGGTGAGACTTTTCTCCCGGACAGATCTTCGTATTGGCGGCTTTGCGCTGCGGGCAATTCGCTAGGCCATCAGGTAGATCAAAGCTTCGCCCTGGCCATCAGGTCAGATTTGGAAGCTTGAACTATCGACCGATGTCGCGGAGACTTGATCTTCGACGAATTGAGCCACAGCCGGCGTGCCGCCTTTGTCTCGATGGAGTGCGATCTAGCTCTGCCGCGAGCAGTGCCACGAGGCCGCACGATGCCGCTCCGACCCTTAATCCGGTCGGTTTCTCCGATCGAGGGCGGTTGGTTGGACACCGCCTCGGGGACTGAAATCTCTACGATGATTGAGCCAAACACCATCCTGTCCTTTGCAAAGCTTCGTGACTCCCAGTGCGGACTCCTTTCCGGACTCCGAACCTCCAGCGCCCTGCGGTCGAATCCGATGGCGCCCGATAATGGAGTTCACCGCCGCGGACATCTTTCAGCACTCGCCCTTTGGCAATATCCTGAACTCATTAAAGTCTCTCTCTTTGTCAGGGGAGCCTGGCGAACTACTGATCGGGAAGGTTGGGATTCGGACGATGAAGAAATTCAGCGCCCACCCACCACCCACTTTGTAACCACTATCGATGACTTAACAGACATGCTCGACTTCGACTCTGAGGACATCGACGACATGGACGACGACGCCGGAGACGACGAAGAACCAGCGCCCACAGGGCACTGGATGGCCACCTCAATTTACGATATATATATGGTGGACACACCTAAGGGAAGCGATAACGAGGAACGATGAGACGCTGCGAAAGAAAATTCCCTCGGGAAGCAGTCAAAGCGGCGGCTTAAGCGCCGCTCAAAACCCCACCTCGACAAAGATAGCGCCCACATAGACCCAACCATAGAGCAGGGTGAGCCGGCCGACGACGAACATGCCATTGAGTAACCATCCGAACAGGCCAACTTGGACAAACAACCCGTCCCCGGCAAGGACAACGATGCGGGCGATCTCACGCGGACCGTCATTGGATCATAAGAACCTCCACAAAGAGCTCCTCGCTACTGCGGCGTAGCTTGAAAAAGCGAAAGCAGAGGCTCGAGAACAGCGAAGAAGCGCACTCCGAATGAGATGGAGTAAATTACTCAACTCCATAGACAAATATGGCGACGACCGCCAAGCAAAAACTACCCAAAGCGCAAACTACTGCGAATTCGATGAGGAGGCCGTAGAGCCCCACGATCAAAAAACAAAGAGGTGGCGGGTCGGATAGGCGACCACATGGAAAGCGTAGAGCTGCAAGCGGCGCCACACACAAGCCGGCACGCGATCCGCGTGAGATTCGCACAAAAGGATGGCCCGATTATATCTATCTACGGGCCAAGAAACAAGTTACAGCGAGCAATACAAAGCGTCAAATATCCGAATATCACGGCACACCCAAATACAGGCGCGCGCACCCTCTATGTTTCACCGATGAGGTCTTTGGATCATAATTTCAGCGGGATTCAAGCTCGTAAACATAGAGGCATCTGACGGGCAGCAGGACTCTGGAGTGCGGATTGAGGATTATATCCTCCACATACACATGGCTAGAGGAGATGATCTCACGCCATAAAATACCTACCCCTCAAGCTCAAAGGGCCAGCCCGGCATTGGCTTAAAAGCCTCCCGAAAACACCATTGGTAGTTGGGAAGAGCTTGAGGATGCTTTTGGGCCAATTTCAGGAACCTATGTCCGACCTCGGACATGAGCGATCTAAGTCACATAACCCAACAGCCGGAGAGTCAGCTCGAAAATTCTGGAACAGGTTCCTCACCAAAAAGAACCAAATAGTCGATTGTCCAGGCGGCGAAGCCTTAGCAGCTTTTAAACACAACGTCCAAGAGACGAATGGCTGCTTGAGACACCTTGGCCAGGAAAAGCCAAGAACAATGGCCGCACTAACAAACCTCATGACCCGCTTTTGTGTGGGAGAGGATAGCTGGCTAGCAAGATGCAGATACCGACAACCCAAGTACATCGAAGTCGGGGATGGGAATGGGAAACCACGACGCAGCAAGGACCAGCACGGATTAAGGGAGCGGTCCAAAAGCGCGGCGATCAACGCCAGATTCAAAAGCTCACGACAGAACAATAAAAAACTGCCCCTTAAGGACAATAGCGATGAGCTATCCAACTTCTACAAAATCTTGGACAAGATATGCCAAATCCACAGTACTCCCGAGAAGCCCGCAAACCATACCCACAGAGATTGTTGGGTCTTCAAGCAGATCCGCGGACTCAGCGCCGAACACAAGGGGCTCGACACACCAAGTGAGGATGATGGCGAGCACCACTAGCGAGCCCGGAAAACAAAAGAATTTCCCACAAGAGGTCAAAACAGTAAACTTACTTCAAGTAAAAAAGGGAAAAGCAGGCGGCACCCATTGAATTACGCGCGCACAATCTACCCAGTGAGTCCCAACACGGTTGTCAAAACCAATTACGTTCGACCATCAAGACTACTCGAAAGTATCCGGAATGCAGGATGGACTGCCTTGATACTAGAACCTATAATCGACGGTCTTCAATTTACGCAAGTCCTAATGGACAGCGGTAGTGATTTAAACCTGCTATGTCAGGACACAATCCATAACATGGGGATAAACCCAAATAGGATTAGCCATAGCAACACTTCCTTCAAGGAATAATGCCAGACACATATGCCCATTGTACGGGCTCCCTACTATTGGAAGTTATGTTCGGCTCACCCGACAACTTCTGTCGGGAAAAGTTGGTCGTCCACATCGCCCCATTTAAAAGTAGCCATAAATCACTACTGGGACGCGAAGCTTTCGCCTGCTTTAACGCAATACCGCATTATGCATCTCTTAAACTTAAAATGCCCAGTCCACGAGGCATCATTTCATTAAAGGGAAGCTGCATGTGTCCCTCAAGGAAAGAATGTGAGACTGCCTTAACAGCCTCACACTAATACGGCCTTGCTGGCCAAAAGCGTCTAAAGCAGGTCGTTCAGACCCCGGACACGGTTAGGCGAGTCCGGCATAAATAAACATGTTGCTTACTAGCCGCGTGCCCCCCTTACAAGGGGCTCCACGCATGTACAACAAGAGACAATAAAGCTCAATTTTACTCATTTTTGAATCATACTCTATTTTATTTCCAATTACATTTTAAGCGCGGTCTTTTTCAAACTAAGTTCCTCTCTTTTACGAGATGAGCGCGTGCTATACCCATCGAGGATCTGACTGCGGAGATCTGGTAGCGAGGCGTGCAGCGAGGACCCGTTGCAAGGATTCTTTTCAGATTAAGACCTGCGTAGACCTTTTCACTGTCTCTTGTTGTTACTCATCCCCGGTCTCTTATTATAACCAAGGAGGAGGCTGGCGTTTTGGCATCGGCCGCGTCAGAAGTTTGCACGTACCTGGACACCAGGGGCTTGTTACCAAGGGCATTGTTCGGCCCGCTTTATAAAAGACCGAATACCTTAGGGAGTGTTGGCGTCTCGAGTTAGGCCTTATATGCATCAGCTCCGAATCATGTCTTTGGTCAAATGTTGGGTTTGCCCGGCTCCTGTGTTTTGCTGCCTTACGTTCCGTTCTATCGGCTAACGCGGCACCGGAGAACTACTACGATTGTGCTCGGTTCGGCGGCGAGCACTGAGTAGAAAGCCAGCTTATTTGTCATGATATAGCGAGAGACTGGTCAACCACTCGATGACTCACGGAATGTTTAGAATTCCTCCGCATTAACGAAGGACCGTTTTCGGTCGAGCACATCGCACCCAATTCGGGAGAGTGCGGGGCCCCGAGGCTATATAGTAGCCCCACCATCGAACTCCTATGGCTAAGTGAAAGTGATAAAGCATTATAGTCCGGTTGCCTAGTTTGCTACGCTACCACCTCCTTTATAGGACCAAGGCGTTGGATCAAGTGTGAAAGCGCGACTTCTTTGCAAACACCCCGCACTATGTGCGTGGGGCTGAAGCGAACTGCCATCTTTCGGGTTATATACATATATACATCAGCGGCCGCACAAGAGGTAGTTTGCTACTTGAAGGCACAAGTATAAAAAGCTCTTACATTAAATTGAAATGTTGTTTCATAAAATTATACATGTCATTCAAACATAACATCCTTGAGCACTCGTCTCTATTAAGCGGCGCGGAAGAACTTCCTCAAAATAGCGCTCATTGGTACTCATTGCCGTCCGAATCGGGGCCTTAATATCGGTGGCCTTCATCTCAGCCCGGTATGCCTTGACACGCGCAAGAGCCATCGCGCCCCCTCAATACGCCGACCGCTTCATTGCGTCGTCTGCGATACCGCACCAAGGAACTGCTGCACTAAGCCAAAATAACTCTTGGTGGGGTCCGCTTTGGCCACAAATGAGTCATGACATGCTTCATGGCAAGTCCGGATAATCGATTCAGCTCGGCCCATTCGGCCAACTGATCGGTCAGCGGAAAGGGCGCTCCGGACTATGGAATTGCGACCAAAATAGCTCTTCCCTTACGTGCCCCTTACGGCCTCGAAGTGCTCAATCGCGTCATGGCGCTTCGCGCTAAGTCCACATAAGCATCCTGCGAACTCCACAGCTTGTCCAGCGAGCATACTTGCCGGATTCGTATATTTCCTCCGCAGCGAAAGCGGTTTTCCAGCCGCAATATCGGCCTGACTCAGCTCCTCCTTGGCAGCTCTCATAGCGGAGCGGCATCCTTGGATTGGCGGTGGCCTTTTCAGGTCCTCTTGTTCCGCAGCGTTCTTTTCAAGAACCTCGCAGCGGTCGGTAGTATTCTTCAGTTTGAGGGCCAAATCGACCATTTCCTCTTTGCTTGGCGATGAGCAGCCCGTTCGACTTTCAGCTCTTGATTCGGCTTTAAAGCGGCGCATTAATCTTCGGGCTTGCTCTTTAGCTCGGGCAAGTTCGCCGCAGCCTCTCCACAAACAGCGGCACCATCTGCATCAAAGCATACAAGTAGTAAGGCATGGGCGTCAAGCTCCCTTACCGGTGTCCGCCGAAGTCGCATACCTTGTGACTCGTCAAATCGTTTATTGACCAGCGATGTCCGCATCCGCCTCGTCAAGTTGCCGCTTTAGTTCGGCAAATTCATCGATCCGGCTAGCCCTTTGGGCGCCCGCCACCTACATAGGAGCGGCGACATGTTAGTCTTGAGATTATGATCCTCGACGCGCTGTCGGTTGTAACAACATACCGAGTCTCGGGGCTACTATCTATCTGAGGCGCATTCTATATGCATAAGCTGTCGGAAGGTACATCATTTTTCGTACCTCAAACCCGTCGATAAACTTCGGCGGCTTCATGCAATCCGCTCTCAGCGCATGCAATTCTTTCAATTACCGTAGCCATTAGCACGGTGATCTTCGAGATATCGCTTCGCCCGAGCAGGTCCTTCACTCCTCCGACCGCTTACGCCGGTTGGCGCGGACCGTCCGGCCCTGCGGACTCGAAACTCTCCGTGGCGACACTTGAGGTCGCCCGCCTTCTGCAAGGCGCGATAGGTGGGCGTTTTGCTCTCTATCATCTCCGGACGAAGATCCCCGAAGGCGAGCTCTGCTGAGAAGGGCTGAGATCCGAACTACAAGGTACAATTTGGTTATCTTGAAATAAATCTGAGGATGTTCTTTATTACAGGACCCCTTCTTTTTACTTACGGCTCATTGGAGGCTGATCCTTGGGAAATAGTGCGGCTGGGGTACTTCCGGCGCTGACTTTCAGCGAAGACTTCTTTCCCGTTTTGAGGCCTTGGCTTCCGGGTCTTGAGCGGTCCTCTTCTCCCCTTGGAGGGAGGATCCTGATCCCTCTTCCTTGAAAGCCTCCTTCGTGAGGCAGTTTCTTCCCTGCTCCCCCCTTCGCCTTCTTTAAAAGGCGCAGCCTTCAACATCTTGGTCAGCATGGGATCCGGCGTGGTCTCTGGGAGGGGATCCGGACACCTTATGAACTTTGCCTTGGCTATCCACTGTTGTTCAAGCGGCTCCTTAAAGGGCATATATATGATAAATGAATGAACAGCCTATCCGATTCTGAGGTTACTTACTTGAGTATCTGGGTGATTGCAGCTTAGACCTGCATCGTCGGTCAAGTCCGGACACTTCTCTTGTGATCCGAAGAACAGTTTGTACATCTCCTTGGGCGTCGCACCCATAAAATGTTGGAGAGCTCGTGGTCCCTCCGGATTAAACTCCCATAGACGAAGGGGACGACGTTTGCGGGGCAGAAGGTGCCGAATCAGCATAACCTGCGCCGCCACGACCTGATTGATCTCTCTTTCTTGGAGGTCTCGAATACGGCCCTGCAGAGAGCGTCCTTGGGCGGCCCCAGTCGAGCCCGGTTGACCCATGATGCCAGCCTTTGTGGTGGACTGGCGGAAGGCAGGTGGCGCCACCCATTTGGTGCCCACAGGGGCGGTGATATAAAACCACTCCGTTGCCACAAACCAAGCTCCTCTTGAAAAGAGCCATCAGACCCACGGAGCATCAGCACACTTGCTTATGACCGCCCCTCCGCACTCTGCTTGTTGCCCCTCGATCATCTTGGCTCCACCTTGAAGGTCTTGAGCCACAATCAAAGTCTTGGGGTAATATGGAGGAAGGCTTCACATACGAGATTGAATGGCGAGATATGGAGGATGGACTCAGATTCAAGTCATGGAAATCAACCCATTATAAAACATGAGCCCCGCACAAAGGGATCCGTCGGGAAGCCTAAAACCCGAAGGAAGTGAGACCACGAACACCACACTCTCACGGGCTCGGGAGTGGGAATGACCTGTCTGGAGCAGGCAGCCTATCACGAAATCTCGCGGTTAGATACTGGCGTCTCGCAGCTTTAGCACATCTTCTTACGTGACGGAAGAAGACATCCATCGGCCGAGCTGGTCGGGCGGACATCGTCGAAGGTCGAAGCGCCTAAATCTGAAGCTTTGGGTGTTAGAACTTCGAGCGCGGCGAAGTCGATGGAGAGTGGAAAAAGAAGAAGGGCCTTGGTCTCATTATAAAGAGGTTGAATACCAAGAGCCCTCCCGTGGTCGCTTGGGACTCTCCTTCGATAGAGGCGTGCCAGCGAACGCAGTTGGGTTACTACGTCCGTATTGATGAGAATCCCGGAATAAGGGGCACGATCTACGCTTTGATAAGGCGTGCCAAGAAACCGCCTCGCTAAGCGCGCTGAGGTGGGCGAGAAAAGAAAAGCGATTGAATAAAGGCTTGGCGTGGTGTGATGTCACGCCCGCGGAATCGTCGGCAGATCTGTGCAAAATTATTCTCTCTACGGTGGTATGTGGAACTTGTTTTGCGAGAACCGGACACTATCCTTGTGTTCAAAACCTTCTAAGTATTCGGAGGAGGAACCCGCCTTGCAATGCGAAGACAATATCGCGCCCGGACTAAATCGTCATTGAAGCCTGGTTCGAGGGACTCTTGAGGAGTCTGGACTAGGGGTGTCGGATAGCGAACTATCATCTTTGGCGGACTCTGGACTATGAAGATACAAGATTGAAGACTTCGTCCCTTGTCCGGATAGGACTTTCCTTGGCGTGGAAGGCAAGCTTGGCGATCTGGATATGTAGATTTCCTATCATTGTAACCGACTACTGTGTAACCCTAACCTATTCGGTGTCTATATAAACCGAAGGGTTTTAGTCCGTGGGGCGAACAACAATCATACCATAGGCTAGCTTCTGGGTTTAGCCTCTACGATCTCGTGGTAGATCTACTCTTGTACTACCCATATCATCAATATTAATCAAGCAGGAGTAGGGTATTATCTCCATCGAGAGGGCCCGAATCTGGGTAAAAACTCGTGTCCCTTGTCTCCTGTTACCATCCGCCTAGACGCACAGTTCGGGACCCCCTACCCGAGATCCGCCGGTTTTGACACCGACAGCATCCATCGCAGGCTCAACACTTGGGCCTCGCACGGACCCAAAAGCCCAAAGTCTACTCGGTCACGTTCCTAGTCCAGTTTGGATCACATCCGACCAGTGTCCTACGAATCGACCTCGTAGGTTCCTTCCCTTAAGCGCGCGAACCCTTAGGTTCAAGTCGGCTTGGTCACAGTTCGGATCACCTCCGACCTGCACGGTTGGTAGCAGCCTCTAGCAAGGCGTGCCAACCACCAAGCAGACTATGAAGCTGGTTAGGCGAACATGTATAACGTGTCACACATCTGTTCCCTTTGCCACACGATATATGTTGTCGGGCTCAAGGCGAGACTGTCATCCTTGTGCTTGCCCGACCTCTTTCTCGTTCCAGTGATACCGACCACAAACCGGATTATCTCATAATCCTTGTCGCATAGCCATGCTTATCCTGGTCGGATCACACGAGGGCCCAGTATATCTCTCGATCGGAGGCAAATCCCATCTTGCTCGACCATGTCTCATGACATGGGACTGGACAAACCCGAAACCTACCTTTGTAACTACCGAGTCACGGAGTAGCGTTTGGTGCGACCAAAGCAAGTCTGTCACCATCCAGTACATGCGTCAGCTCAGGTCTTAGGACATAGAACATATGTTGTACTAGAGACTCACAGATGACATATCGCTGTGTCTCATAGTTGGGTCTGTCCGACTCGGACCTTATCTTGACTCGGATCCGACTACGTCGAATCTGACCAGACGTTTCCAAGTCCATATTATCCGGTTAGCATCCAATGCTCCATGGTTAGTGAGACCAAGCCATCGACCGTGTCATATGCCAGTCTAGTCGGCTGCGCGTCCATACAGCCCTTTCGACTAGGGACCTTTTAGGACAGTCATCATACAATGCATAGTCCCACAAACAAATCACATACTTGTTGATACACATCATTGATAATGTCCAAGGACTATCTTTATTCATAAACACATCGGAAATATCATCATACATGATTGCCTCTAGGGCATATCTCCAACAATACGGTTGTCTTACATCAAAGTATTGCTTGTCTGTATCATGCATCAATGATTTCTGAAAAGCGATTTTATTCTTTTGTGTTGTGGGTACGTCTTGACATGGCAAAGTCAAAAAAGAGCAAGGAAAAGAATATAGTAGGGAATGGTGTTACTCATCGGGTGAAATGGAAAAGGATCTGTCCTCGAGATTCTGCTGGTACTTATAGTGTAGTAGAAGGTCCAAGTCCATCGGCTAAATCTACAAACGCAGTACCACCTGCTCCACCAGCTGCAGCATCCGCTTCAACTATACCAGCATCTCAACGAGTTACTCGTTCGGTTGCTCCGGAACTAGCCAGTTCCCAAGCTGCCTTCACACCTAACACTACTTCCGTAGCACTGCTGACACAACAGGACTTGGCAAGATCATATGAACCTCATGAGCATCAACACCAAGACGGTATGTTACTGACCCAAGTTGCAGCTGCATGCTCCTTTATATGTACTCTCACAGTTTGGTGTGCACTAACACTTTCCATATTCGTTGTTGAACTAGCACCACGGTGCAAGCGGAAACAGACATCAGGGATAATGGTTGACTGATTAACAAAATCTAAAGGAGGAAGAATGGAGATCCATTTTGAGGCAGGTTTAAAAAGGCCACATGATGCTACAGAGTCAGCCAAGTTAGTATCAGAGGCATCCATTACCGTTAGGTGTCATGCACGTATCCTCCCAACGTGGATCCAGTACAGGAATGAGAAAGACAATACCCAGTTTAACACCTTCCTTGACCATTTATCTGTAAGTAATGTTATTCATCGCAATTTGTAATATTGTCTTGCTCTGTGCCATACTTTGTAGCTTCCTCCTAATAAGACTCACATTCTTTTTTCAACAGATGAGGTTAAAGTTGGACCGAAAGATGATACAACTAAAAAAGCATGCACTCATGTTTTTCAGTACCACCTTAGAAAATCTCACTTTGAAGGCAAGGCTAACAATAAAATCGCCCAAACATCTCCAGTGGAATATATTACAGATGAAGATTGGACAGCCCTTGTTAAACACTGGTCTGATCCAAAGTATCAGGTAGAGTATATGTATTTCATCAGACCACATATTGAACTTGTATTTATGTATGTGCCTTACAAGTGTATCTTCTTCTAGGCTAACTGTTTGAAGAATAAGACCAATCGTTGTAAAGTGAAATTCCAACAGACAACAGGATCTCGTAGCTATATTGCACACTACGAGGCTCTTGTAAATAGCTACGAGTTCCTTCTTCTTTCTGTGCCATATTATCGTATCTATATTGACTTGTTCCAAATACAGAGGAAAACCCGTGCAGACCAAAAAGAACTTGAACCGAATGCAGTGCAAATCTTCAAGGATCGGCATACCAGCAAGATGAAGGGCATGAGCACACCAGTTCAGTCCGATGTTGTAAGTCCTTACTCCTCCTGCCTTTGAACTGATTGGTACTGCAATGTGTTCATTTAACTACTTGGTTTGCAGCCAATGTCAGTTACTCTGCTCACTTTTATACACAGTTGTCTTAATGTATCATTTCACCTTACATGGTTTAAAAGAGATGAAGGATATTCTTTTGGTCTTGATCTGTAATCTAGTTGTGATGTCCACGTGCGCACATAATGATACAATAGCCTGTTTGTTTTATATCTGTTTGCCCATGATATGAATGATTTCATACTATGTTCGTCCTACTTTAAACCATGTCTCTTAATCCTTAGATGTCAACTAATGTGAGGAAATAGACAATACAGTAGGCATGCTACATGGACATATGTTCCGAAAGTGATTTTATTATGTAGTTGGCACTACAATACATGCTAATGTATTATAGTAGTTATGTATAAAAGTGAAACCTACTTTGTTTGTTTTTGTCTCATTAGTAACTTATCTGGTACACTAATCTACAAGTTCAAACTTTCAGCAAGCTATGGAACAAATGATTGAACAACCACAGCCACCTGAAGGTGACGGGGCTACCACAGGCACAATGTCACGTCTTGCTGCAGTGCGTCAGTATCTCTCCACTAACAGTGCAAAAAGCACCTTCCTGCGTAAATCTGGGTTGGTTGTCAAGGTAACCTCGTCCAAATCGCCTACTGAACAAAATCTTCTGGCTGGACAGAGTGATATATCCGTGCTCCAGACACAAGTCCAATCTCTAATGGACGTTGTCGGCGTCCTGGGAACGGGGGTACCCAGACTTGCCTGCCTGCGGCCCAGGGCGTGGCTCCTCCAGCGGCCTGGTACGGCCCATCTTCATCAACAACCACTCAAGACCCTCGCGAGGGGCCGAGCCTTGCGAGGAGGACGACGCAAAACCTCCTCAGGGGTGACCTCCCTAGGATGGCTCCCGAGGAGCGGAGATATCTATGCAAGGGACACCTCGTGAGGTTCGCGTGACGTGAGCCATGATGACCAAGGCCAGGTGGGCGCCAGCGGGCGCAGAGTACCGGTTGCCTCGTTGGTGCTAAAGGGGCAAGCACAGGCGAGGAGTCCCGAGGCATCAGGCAAAGGTTTCCATATTGGTGCAACAAGACCAAGACCAGCGGGGCCGGTGGGGCCGGAGGTCACCTTGAGCCACGGCAGCATCACCACCAGAGCCTTTGGCAGGCGAAGACCACCTTTTGTCAGGATAACTTGTACTAGTTGTCCCCTTAAAATTGGTCATTGTGTGATCCCTTCCCACCTAATATTTGGGAAGAGGACCCGGGCCTCTATAAATATGACTAGCCACCACCATAGCAAGGGGACGGATTATTCAGATCATCCTCGACCACACAAGCTCACCGAGCTCAAGAACACCTCTCCTCAGGAGGCTGTTCTCCCCTTGTACTTGTTCATCATCAGCCAACAAGGCAATCCACCACACCACACTGGAGTAGGGTATTACACCACAACGGTGGCCCGAACCAGTATAAACCCTCGTGTCTCCTGTTCTTCGGGTTGGGCGAGTTAGGCCTTGAGATCATTGTGAGGGCAAGCCAGGGAGGGAGAGATCTTCATGCGCACCCAGTGTTCGAACCTCATGGGTTTGCCGAAACCCAGAATCCAACATATGGCGTGCCAGGTAGGGGTACGTTGAAGCCTTTCTTCTGACGATCCGCGCTCCGCTACTCCACTGGATCCATGGCTGACGCTCGTCGGGCCCATGCCAAGCGCCGTGCCGCCCTCGCCGCTCGTGTCTCTCAGACGGCGCCCATCGGTGGACCTCCCCGCCGCTCTCCATCGCCTGTCGCCAACGTTGCTGCCGGCCCGGCGGGAACGAGCGACAAGCTTCGTCGCTGCACCCCTCCGTGCGGCGAGACGGACGCACCACCACCCCGTTGCTGACTCCGGCCGGCTCGTCGTCCCACGCTCGTCGCGCGCCCACGGTCACGCAAGCTGTGCTGCTCATGGCACGTGAGCTCCTGCGCTACCGTCGAGTCGATGACCTCTACCACGACTGGCTCGACCGCATCACTGAGCTCGTCAGCACCGTTGGGGGCTCTCCTGCATCGTCCCTTTCGCTACCTCGACCACCTCCAGCAGCGGGCGACGTCGCCCACGGAGCGGCTCCACCACCTCCGTATCAAGACGGCGCCCTCGCACCTAGATGTGCGGCCCCACGGCGTGACCCACCACGCCGGGCGCCCGCGCACAAAGAAGGAAGCTGCCAAGAAGTCCCTCGGCCGCAAGAAAATGCTCCTGCTCTCCCAGCACCACAACGCCAAGACCGTGCACCACCTGCCGCAGCGGCGCATGGATATCAAGACCAGGCTCCGGTAACCATAGCAGGTTGCCATGCCTTCACTCCCGAGCTGTGCAGCGTCGTCTGGCTCGGCAAGTTCAAGCCGGACCTGCCTCCACGCTATGACGGCACCCCCGACCCCGCAGAGTTCCTACAGCTCTATGATCTAACCATTGAGGCGGCCAACGGCGATGAGAAGGTCATGGCGAATTGGTTCCCTATGGCCCTCAAAGATGGCCCCCGCTCGTGGCTCCTGAACCTGCCCGCGGGATCGATCTCCTCCTGGGGCGAGATGCACGAGCGTTTCATTGCCAACTTCCAGCGCACTCGCGACCGACCGCCGGCCGCAGGTGACTTGTGGCACATCAAGCAGCAGCCAGGGGAAACCCTGCAGAAGTATATCCATCACTTCAATAGCGTTTGCCTCAAGATCCCCAAGGTGACGGACGAAGCAATCATCTCTGCGTTCTCCGATGGCGTCCGCGACATCCACGAGGAGCTATGCACGGCCCTGGACATGTTTAACATGGCGACCAAGTGCGCGAGAGCTGAGGAGGGGCGCCTTTCCCTCCTCGATCTCCCAACTGCCGACCAGGAGGACAAGAAGGCCAAGATCATGGACATGAAGTACAAGGGGGCTGCAGTGCTCGTGGCCGCGACCACCCTGAGTCGTCCAAGGCCAACCGCCCGTTCTACGCCTTCCACAACATTCACAGCCACAACATCAGCGACTATCAGGAGCTCAGGGCCATCCGCGATGGGTGCTTCGGTCGACGCCCCGAGCGCAACGACGGGGGCTACGACCGAGGAGGAGGACGAAGTGGGGGACGCTGGGACGACCGCGGCCCCCGCCAGGAGTGGCGCGACCGGCCTCGTGAGGACTGCTGGAAGGACCCACCTCGCGAGGGCGCCTGGAGAGACCAACCTCGTGAGGACCGCCCTCAGGGCAACGCCGGGCTCCCTCCGCTGCCGCCACTGCCAAGGAGGAACAACGACCATCATCAGGACGAGGGGGCTGGGGGCTTCCAAGAGCCTCGTGTTATCGCCTGCATCTTAGGTGGCGCTCAAGCCCCAACCTCGCAGCGTATCTTCAAGCAGTTTGCTCGAGAGGTGAACGCAGCCCTTCCCAGGCTCGAAGCCACGTGCCCGCTCAAGTGGTCAAAGTGCGCCATCACCTTCATCTCATCAGACTAGCTCAAGTGTGCGGCAACAGCCGGCGCCCTCCTGATGCTCTGCTCACCCGTCATCAGCAATGTCCAAGTCACCAAGACCCTCATCGACGGCAGTGCAGGGCTCAATGTCCTGTCCGTCGAGTCATTCGACAGCCTTCAAGTGTCGTACGATCAGATGCAGCCTACCAAGCCCTTCTCAGGAGTGACCGACAGCTCCACCACCCCGATAGGGCAGGTCCGCCTCCCTGTCACCTTCGGCCAGCGTGACAACCACCGCATTGAGCTCATCGACTTTGACGTCGCCCACATCCGCCTGTCGTACAACGCCACCCTTGGGTATCCAGCCTTGGCCAAGTTTATGGCAGTGACCCACCACGGCTACAACGTCCTCAAGATGCCAGGGAGCAGCGGCGTCATCACGGTCCCATGTGAAGAAAGCGATGCGGTGTGCTCCCTTGAGTGTGCCTACCAGGCTGCAGTAGTCGAAGAACCCGACAACGAAGGCACCCTGTACCCTCCTGAGGCCATCCCCAAGAAGAAGACGCAGCTAATCCACACAGCGCCTCAGGAGAGCGGTGTCTCCAGCGGCACAACCTCAGGACCTGCGCCCGCAGCTGGGGCGCCTCCATCCCTAGCATAGGAAGGCACGCCCAGTGCCCTCCTCAGGTTGGGCTCAGGGGCTCTCTTCTGGAGGGCCTCAAACCTAGCCAATGTCATGAGGGAGGCACTGGGCACCACGTGGAGGCGTGCTTCACTGCACGTTTCCCTCAAGAGGGCACAAGGCTTGGAGCGCCTAGTGCTCGAGAGTTCATCACCAAGGCGATCCAGGAGCTTCAAAAAGAAAGGACCATACGCGGCGACCGCCGCCCACCACCTGGTGCAGCTCCCCATCCTGGCGAGGATGGCGGACTGCACGTCTGCGTCAACATTCCAGGGCTCAACAGGGCCGCATCTCAGGGACGTTTCTGGCCCTCGCACGTTAGACAGTGCTAGGGTCCACCTCACAGCTACGTTTGCATGCCATTCGGCTTGCCGAACACGTTTGTCACCTTCCAGCGCCATCTATAGAGCATCCTGGCGGCTCAGGAGGCCAGGCATCACACCGTCCTCGAGGAGATCGCGACGGTTCTCCAAGAGCCACCGGGGCCCGCAGAGCCTCCCGAGGCTCAGGACCCTGGTGGCTCATGAGTAACAACTCGTCAGCATGCATCTTCGGCTACTCCAACATCACTCCAGCTACGGTATCAGGTGACTCTTTCCAGTTCATTCAGTTGGGGGCACTCCTCGGGCAGCATTATCCCCAAGTCGCACGGGTCTGCCCCTGCGACGTGTATCATTTTGCATCATTAGCTTACTCTGCTGGGGAGCGCCCCTCGGGCTGCCTCTTCCCCAGGCCGCTCGGGTCCGTCCCAGTGGCACGTATCGTTCTTACATCTATCTAAGCTAACCTACATCTTTGCTTGAGTCATTTCACGGTTGTCGCCTGCTTGATTGTTACCCATCACAGCCGCCCGCGTTGCCGATAGGCCCCCTGCTCATCCCACAACAGGGGCTACTCATGCTAGCACGGCGCTTGTGCTCGGGTCCGTCCCTGCAACGCTGACAAATCTGAGCGGTCGAGCTCTGGCTCACGGCACGCCCTGCGCACGTCACCTCACCAGGCGCTCAGTGCCTTCATCTTCTTGCGAAACGACCAGTGGTAGACCGGCAAGCACGGTGAAGACCCGCATTTCTCCCTCGTGCTAACCTGCAGGAACCTCTAGAGGCTGGTCACGGGCGGCACCGCAGGCTCCATCTTTTTTCACACAATTCACTTGCGCGTTAAAGGGGGGATCCTGAGCATCGCGACTCAGGAGCTCTTACTGTCTCTCTAGCCCTCACCCCCTAGCCTTGACCATGGCATCGCGACCTGGCATACCAGCGGCGGCTGAGCTTGCTCGCGGGCCGGGACCCAAGGACATAGAGCACATAGAAGAGCATGAAAAAGAGGGGGAAGCTCGCTCGGTGAGGGAGTCCTGGACTAAGGGGTCCTCGGGTGTCTGACCTAATAGACATGGGCCGGACTGATGGGCTGTGAAGATACGAAGACCGAAGACTTTCTCCCGTGTCCGGATGGGGCTCTCCTTGGCGTGGAAGGCAAGCTTGGCGACCAAATATGAAGAGTCCTCTCTTTGTAACAGACCTTATGTAACCCTGTATCCCTCCGGTGTCTATATAAACCGGAGGTCTAGGTCCGCAGAGGCCAATCATCACAATCATAGTCATACAGGCTAGACTTCTAGGGTTTTAGCCATTACGATTTCATGGTAGATCAACTCTTGTAACACTCATATTCATCAAGATCAATCAAGCAGGAAGTAGGGTATTACCTCCATAGAGAGGGCCCGAACCTGGGTAAACATTGTGTCCCCTGTCTCCTGTTACCATTGACCTTTGACGCACAGTTTGGGACCCCCTACCCGAGATCCACCGGTTTTGACACCGACGTTGGTGCTTTCATTGAGAGTTCCACTGTGCCGTCGTCAAAAGGTTTTGATGGCTCCTTCGATCATCTATAACGATGCTGTCCAAGCAGAAGTATTCCTCCCCGGACAGATCTTCATATTCGGCGGCTTCGCACTGCGGGCCAACTCGCTTGGCCATCTGGAGCAGATTTGTCGAGTGGTAGGTGCGACATATGCCAATGGGTGGCTAATCATAGTGGAAGCCAAAGATGTCGCCGGTGCCTGGAAACGGGATGAGGCGAATACATGCACGCAGGCGAATCTTACCCAGCTTCGGGGCTCTCCGTGGAGATAACACCCCTACTGCTGCTCTGCGGGGTCTCCGCATGATCACTAGATGAACAAGTTGCTACAAGAGGCTCCTCGAGCTGTTCGGTGTGAGGAAGAAGAAGGGCACGGCTAGCTCTCTTCTTCCCTCTATGTGGTGTCTAAAACTATCGGAGTCCAACCCTTTGCATGGGTGCCTTGGGGGGTTTATATAGGCCTACCTCCCAGGGGTACAATGGTAATCCGGCTAGATGTGGGCCCTAGCCGTCAGTGTCTTCATCTGCTGGCTTCTCCGCCGGCCGCTGGGGCCCGCCGACTAGTGGGCCCCGCCGGCTGTCGGCTTCCTGGTCGACAGGCTGGCCCCACCATTGTGGGCTTTGTAGGGGGCTGGTTACTGTTGCCTCAATCCCGATGTCGGTGTCAAAACCGGCGGATCTCGGTTAGGGGGTCCCGAACTGTGCGTCTAAGGCGGATGGTAACAGGAGACAAGGGACATGATGTTTTTACCCAGGTTCGGGCCCTCTCGATGGAGGTAATACCCTACTCCTGCTTGATTAATATTTATGATATGGGTAGTACAAGAGTAGATCTACCACGAGATTGTAGAGGCTAAACCCTAGAAGCTAGCCTATGGTATGATTGTTGTATATATGAGATTGTCTATCGACTAGCCTGGCCTCGGTTTATATAATGCACGGAGGCCTAGGATAACAAGAGTCCTAACCCGAATCGCGGTGGGGAGGAGTCCTTGTCTTGATCGTCAAGTCTTGTGGAATCTTCCTTGTATGCGGCAACTGTCCGGACTGGCCCATGAGTATACGGCCATGAGGGTCCTCGGCCCAATCCAACTGTTCGGGAGACGACGTGGTGAGTACCCCCTAGTCCAGGACACCGTCAGTAGCCCCCTGAACCGGTCTTCAAGTTGGGGATGCTCCTCGATTCTTTCGAACTGTTCTTCATCTTCGGTCGTCGGTCTTGAAAACTGGTTGAACAAATCTTCTCATCTTTGATCTGCCGAAATGCATTCGACGAGTTTACACGTCGGGTATCCGAGGAGCCCCTTTAAGTTTCCGGCCTTTATCAATGCCTTGTTATTTTTATGCCATGCCTCGGGTTTGAAGTTATTCGGGAGGCGGTGTCCTCTTCGTCCAGAGCTCTAACACGGACTGCATTGAGGTATCTTTTGCAGCCGAGCACCAACGCGGACTGCTTCCAGCTCTATCGCGGACTATGTATCCGAGCTCCAACGCCAGACGGTATCCGAGCTCCAACGTCGGACTATATATCCGAGCTCCAACGCGGACTGTATATGAGGTGTAAATAAATCACCTTGGTTCAAAGAAGTTTGAAGGAGTTTAACCGAGCATAATGCGAAAATGCCCTCTATGGAGCCGACCACTAGCGTCAGAGCTTTATGCGGGACTGCTTACGGTGGTGCACCACCCCAAATGTGGGCTATTTTTTTCAATATTTTGATTGGTGCAATTTATTCTCTGCCGAGATACATAGCCGATAGCCCTCAAGGTGGGTATCGGTCTAAAACCGAGATGCACATGAAGGATGACATAAGACCGCTGATCCCGTAGCCTTTGAGACTCGAGGTTGATTTGCAAAATCGATCCGAGGATCAAGTCCTAACTTCGGCAGAATACCGGGACACAAAAGCGGCGTGCTCAGTCCTCAAGACTCGGGTTGGGTGCGGCCGACTAACACGAGGATCAAAATCTCCTCGAGATCTGTATTACACTTAAAATTTTCTGCATAGAACAAGCAATGCAGTAGCCCCCGAGACACTGGTCGGGTGGCAACACCAGATCAGGGGATCGATGTGCCCCTTTAATCTTTGTAAATAATAAGCCCGAAGCCCAGTAGCCCCCGAGCCTTAATGCGAGCACGGGTGGCCGAATTAAGGATCGATATCCATAGTAAAATCACAAATTATGTGAATGACTCAATGTATCCAAGTACTTTATGTCATTAATGCTCGGATCCGCATTGTACAAAACTTTGTTGACCGACCATGGGCTTCAACCTCCTCGGCGATGAGCGAGGAGTGTTTATCCTACTTTATAAAGCCTTTATGAGGGCAAAGATTCACGACAAACAAGGCAATCTGGCCATACGGTTGTATAAACAAAAAGTGAGAGAGATATGTTATATTCTTGTTAATGAAGAAATGTCTTCCAAAGAAAATAGTCCCGCTATCGGTTCCTTTCTATGGGTTGTCATGCTAAGCATGATCATGAAACCTCAGATCTAATGTAAGAGCAAAATATTGAGGATTTAGTTTGGGAGGCCATTACTAGCCCCCGGTAGTGTTCGGCGACGATCGAGGTCAAGCGGAAACACTTGGCCAATTTATGAATGGTCCGTCATTTAATATAGTCATCGGATCGCTGACCAGTTTACACCTATTGTGACGGTCGGTTATCGGCTTTCTCCAGCGAGGTGCTTGACCATGCGAGCTGGAAGCACAATCGCGATGGTTCTCCTTTGCACACCTAGCCGAACAAAGCGGGCGTAGAGAGGCAAGCTTGGAGGCGGGCAACCCAACTATTGATCGAAGACACAATTGAAAACTGATGCATATATAGCAATATCCGAGAATGTTTTGCGAATCTCTAAAGGTGTCGGCGTTGCCTCTGCGAGACTTGTGCTGAAAACACACAAATAGTTAAAAAGTGCCAAAAGCTTGGAAAACCAAAAAGCGTCGGTAAAAACATGGCGTCGAACAAGATCAAGTGTTGGTGCCAATCCGAAAATTGGACTTTAGAGAAAAAAGTGCTTACGCGTGCTTTAACATGACACATCCTATCTCAAGACTTCAAGCGGGTCAGCCCTCGGACGGTTTCCATCCGAAGTCGGATTACTTCTCATTAGGCCAGTTTAGAAAACTAAACTCTAGCGGTTTTGAGAGAAATTAGGCTCCCGGCTAGTGACCGCGCTTTCGTGTCGAAAAAAGAGTGATAAATAATAAACACTTTGCAGCGACTAAGAAGAAAAACACTTAGTATAAAAGCGGCTCAAATAAACATAAGAGCCCCAAGTGACTTGGGTAAAGTTAACTATATAATGTAAGGTGACATGTAGAATGCCTTCTAGCGGATTGTAGATCGTTTGTAGTAGCGGACCTTTTCGCTTCAACCTCTGGACCCAATAGTCCGGAGTGTGTCAAAATACCCTCGCGGTTATAAAAAATGGGGCATGCGTGGAGACCAGGCGTAGGGGGTCATTAGTGCTTTATCGGACAAGTGCCCAACTAGTTATGTTATATTACATGGTTAGTAAGAAACATCTTCGGGGAGAATAGTTCCGTTAGGGTTCCTTTCCACAGGAGGCATGCCCTAAAGTGCATGTCGGGACTGCGAAAAGAGCAGAAAAACATCTGGGGCAGGTAAATAAATAGGTAAGAAATCATCTTTTATTTCACCGACCGAGTATTCCCTTAAAACGCTAGCTTTCGGCTTCACCCAGTCGAGGTACACATCCGGCTGACCGGCGGTAACAATCGCAAAGGTGCTCCGTTACCACCTAGCCGAACAATCGGGAGCGTGAGGGGTAAGCAGAGCGAGAGCAACCCAGCTTGGCCAAAACTTTAAGTCATATCGATGCATATAATGGTGTATAAAAGGTACATGCGGAAGTGTGACACATGTGTTGGGCACAAAGCCCGTATTAATAAGCTTCTGTTAAAGAAGCCCCCAGGTATAATGAGCGCGGGTAGCGCATCAAGTATGCATATAATGAGGGCAACTTAGCTGGTTAATGTGTTCGGTATTGACGACGCGGTCCGAGCTTGATGCGGGACAAGGTTCAATCCCCCAATCCGGTCCCGAGGTGGCGGAGCAAAGAGCTCGACACTCCGAAGTGGTGACATAGCACGGTCAATGCAGGACGACATAGTGATGCCGAAGTCCCTGGCATGGGGTAATGAAGTGTTGACGAAGCCCCCCGTCCAGCCGAGGTGACGTCAAAGGATATAGTCCGGCTGGATCATTTTCCTGTGCATAAAAAATAGTGCAAACCAGAGATAATAGTAAAAAAATCGTTGCATAATAAATAATTTATGCAAAGTGAGTAATAAAAGAAATATGGCTTGGTGCCGAATTCAATGTCGATGCAGGGCGGCGGCGTGATGCGGTAAAGGCATGGCAAGGCCTGAATTCACAGGTCAGTTCGAGTTCCGGATGCGGCGTTCGCCGGACTATGTACGGAAACTGACGGAACCACCATGCAACCGTCGTTAATGCGGCCACCATTTGATAGACCTGGTTTATTTGTTGTAGCAATCCGAAGGAAGGTGATACCCAAAATTGGGACTCGATCCGCGCACCCATTGCACAGTCGGCTAGTGGCCTTGAAGTGTCGGAGTAGGTTGATGAAGAGATGGCGAAGCCCCCGGTCCAGCCGAGATGTCGAAGTAGGTGTGATGGACACCAGCTTGAAGAAGCAATAGTGCGGCCCTGCCGATGCAGGTCGTGACGTGGTCGATGCCGGCTTGATGAAGCGACCGTGCGGCGATGCCGGTATGCCCGCTCCGTGTAATCCGTGGGGTGGCGATGTTGGTGATGATTAATCCTTCGCGATGCCGGACTCTTGTTCGGCTTGCCGAGATGATGATCCGAAGAAGTTGGGCTCGGGTCAACAAAGTGACGATGTGTCTAGCGTAGATCGGCGGCCGTGGAGCAATATTGCCGGACTGGTTTAACACCAGCATGATATTGAAGATCATGTTCAAAAGATCTTAAAGTTAGTGGGATGTGTTCGGAAACAAAACACAATACCCCATACAAAACTTCCTTCAAAAGGATGTCGAAATCCCGATCATAAAAAAGCGAACTCGGGTCGGATTCGTTTTCGCGCAGAAAACATATCCGAAAAGTGATGCACTAATCGGAAGGTTCCGGAGTTTGGGCCGGTCGGATCGAGCTGAAATTTTGAGGGTGGTAGATATAGGAATTCCGCAGCCGATCAGCGGTTGGATCTTCAAGGAAGTCCGAGCTAAAGCTGGACACCACGCCCTAAACTCGTCCAGTTCTTGTCTAGATTCAATGCGGCTCCGGTATCTCGGAGATTTCGAGATTCCTCCGCCGGAACTCGACGAAATTTTCCAGGCTTGTTGTAGACTCAATTCCACACAATTCCACGAAGCAATCGTTAAAGCGGCGCTTGAGGAGGCGGTGGCGGCGGACACAAGTCCGCTGTCGAAAAACAATCTGATCGCCCGAGGGCAATGTTCACGTTGAGCCCCCGGGCTCCCTGGATGATTACTCCATGATCTTGATAGAGATCGGAGCCGATGTTAATGAAGGCCCTCATCCAAACATGACGATCGGAGGCAGGGCGCAGTCCTTGGTCGAACCAAGGTGTCCAGTTGAGCTGGTGACGAAGATGCCGAAGTCGCGGTTGATCTGCAGGCGAGCTATCGACCTTTTGCCGAACACACAGCGGAACTCTCAATGAAAGCACCAATGTGGGTCTCAAAACCGGCGGATCTCGGGTAGGGGGTCCCGAACTGTGCGTCTAAGGCAGATGGTAACAGGAGAAAAGGGACACGATGTTTTTACCCAGGTTCGGGCCCTCTCGATGGAGGTAATACCCTACTCCTGCTTGATTAATATTGATGATATGGGTAGTACAAGAGTAGATCTACCACGAGATCATAGAGGCTAAACCCTATAAGCTAGCCTATGGTATGATTGTTGTACATATGAGATTGTCTATTGACTAGCCTGGCCTCGGTTTATATAATGCACCAGAGGCCTAGGATAACAAGAGTCCTAGCCGAATACGCCGGTCAGGGAGGAGTCCTTGTCTTGATCGTCAAGTCTTGTGGAATCTTCCTTGTATGCGGCAACTATCCGGACTGGCCCATGAGTATATGGCCATGAGGGTCCTCGGCCCAATCCAACTGATCGGGAGATGACGTGGTGAGTACCCCCTAGTCCAGGACACCGTCACCTGATGACGAGGGCTTTGTCGGGGTATGCATGGCTACAGTGCCGCCGCCTTGGCGGCAATTACTATAGCCTCACTTCGTCTTGTGTCCTTTATGAGGCGCTTCCTTCGAGGGAGGGAACAAGCCGGCTATGGGAAGCTGGCCTTATCTCTGGCCGACTGGGGGAGGCCGAGCCGCCTTTGGGCATCTCTCTGACCGGAGGGACCCGCCGCCTGCGAGTAGTACAGACAGCCTGTCGTGGGTGACATCACAGTCAACATGGCTACAGTGCCGCGCCAGACGGGTGATGGCTGCCCGTACGACGTATTGTAGCCACGCGCGCTCCAGGATGCGGGGCTGGCAGGCTTTACTATAGCCACGCCCCATCTCATCGCCGTTATGTGGGTGCATATTCTGAGGGTGTGGCCTTGGCCGCCTGCGGGGTGACCGGCTCCTTGGAGTCGGCCTTCTCGTGGCCGGCTACGCGGAGTCGGCCCTCTGGTAGCCGGTTCTTTGGAAGCCGGCCCTCTCGTGGCTTTCTTCTATGGATCTTGGGGCCAGGCCACCTCCTGACAGCCGGCATGGACGACAGCCGGCCGGGGGAAGGCGGCCCAGCGTCTTGGATGTTGGATGACTTGATTGGCTTGTAATTTTTTCAGAAGCCCCAGGGGGAGCCGGCTAGGCTACCCGTGGTCATTTAATCCGACAGTAGTCCCCGAAGCTGATTGGGCTTCGAGTTTGAAGGGAGGACGAGAAGCTCGATCAGCTTCCTATCCTAGGAAGCAGCAGCTAGGAGCCGGCCTTGAACGGGTGCGCCGTCTTCGGGGAGCCCCGTAGTTAGACGGGGGAAGCGCGAGCCGGCTTGAGCGTTGACTGCGCGTCACCTCGCGCGCCACGTGGCCAGAAAAGGCTGCCAGCCCACGCGCGCGACGCGATGTCGCCGCAGGCCAGGGCCTACCAAGCCTACGCCTCGGCCCACGCGCGAATTCTCTGCGGCCCAAGTGGACCGCTCGTCTTCTCGTGGCGGTTTCCGCACGCCTTTAGGGTGCCATAATCGCGGGACGTGGGGGGAGTGGGCACAGTTAATCCCGCGTTCCCCCACGCCTCGCCTCCTCGGCTCCGCCGCCCGAGCCTATAAGTAGGGGGAGGAGGGTGAGTGGCAGGGGCTCGCACGCTCGCCCTCGCTCCTCTCCTTCCTCTACTTTCTTCCTCACTCTTCCGCCGCGGCAGCACACTCGCCACCGCGCCTTCCGCCGCGAGTTATCTTGGCTCGCCGCGGTTCCTTCGTCGCGTGGCCGTGCTCTCCGCCGCCGTGGCTCTTTCCTTCCACTCGTTCCCATGGCGTTGTGGAGCTCGTGGGACGGATCCAACGTCCACGAAGATCACATTGATTGGCTCCGCCCGGTTGCTGGCGGTTGCCGGCGAGACCTCGTGAAGACCCGCCTCGCGCCAGGCGGAGATTTCGGCCGGCGCCGGAGGAGGCGAAGGTCATCTTCCTTCGCACCGCCTGCGCGGCCTCGGCCTGCCGGCGAGTGGGTTCTTCTGCTCCTTCCTCGACTTCTACCATCTTCAGCCGCATCACATCACCCCCAATACGGTGATGCTGCTGTCGGCCTTCGTCACTCTGTGCGAAGGCTTTCTTGGCGTCCTCCCCACGCTCGAGCTCTGGGGGGAGTTCTTTCAGTGCAAGCTTGGCACTATCTCTCTGGGCGTGCGCCGCCTGGCGCCTTCGCCGTAAGCGGAGGGCGACCGACAACAACCCTTTTCCGCCTATCCCGCTGATCTAGTCGGTGAAGCTTTGGCAGCAGTCGTACTTCTACGTGAAGAACGTCGCCGCGCAAGGCGATTACCTCAACCTGCCGGCTTACGTAGCGGCCGCCGCCTCGCGAGGCGGCGTCTGGTCCTTCCGAGCCCGGTCGCTCACCTTGGCGGAGGCGCCGCCGTCACCGGCTCCGGGTGATGGTCGGTCGGAGAGCTTGGTGGGGGCCGACTTGGTGTCGCCGCCGTGGGCGCCCGGGTGCTTCGCTTCAAAGCGAGCGCGCATGATCTGCCAAATGGCGGCCGCCGATCCGTCCGGCTGAGCACGAGAGAGATGCCTCATGACGAGGTATCTTACATGGTGAACTATATCTCCAACTACAAACTCTCCGTGGAGTGGCAGTATCGCAAGGCGCCATATTCTCGGGCCAACCCGCCGCCTGTGGTGTGTTGTGTTTTTCCTTATTCTCTTCTTCTTTTGTTGCCATGTTCGTGATAGCCGACTCTTGACCAATTGGCTTTGTCTTTGAGCAGAGCCCTCTTCTTCGACCGGCACCCGGGGCCGTAGGGCCGGAGCGCCAGTTTACGGCCGACCGCGCCGTGGACGACCCCGGAGACCCGGATCTGGGGGTGGCCGCCATGGACGACGCCGTAGTCGCAACCGACGGAGAGGCAGGCGGCCCGACCTTCTGACGGCTCGAGACTGGCGGAAGATGAAGCCAAAAGCCATCCAGCGCCGCCACCGGGCCGATCGCCATGGCATGCGGGCCTTCCGCGCGCCAACTGCTCGGGTGGTAGCCTTGAAGCGTCGGGCAGCGCCGGTCTCTTCGACAGCCGGCCGAAGAAGCCCAAGAGCTCCGCGGCGGCGACCAAGCGAGACGAGGCGGCTGCGAAAGCGGCCCGCTTCCGCAAGGTGGTGAAGCAGCCACAAGCAGTCTCGGCATAAGTGTTGCGTGTCTTGCATTTCTGTTGTCTTTTTTGGTTGAGGCTCATCTTAGCCGTCTTCTTGGTTTGTTGAACAGGGCACCGCTTTCCCTTGAGCGGGTTGACGCTGCCTCCATAGTCGCACCGACGGGAGGTTCTTCGAGTTCCCGCCGAGTGGACCCCGCGCCCGACCTCGCCGAGGCAAGCTGGCGGAGGCAGGGAGGCTCGGGAGGAGCGGGAAGCGGCGGAGCGGAGGGCCGTCCAGGAGGCGGCGGAGAAGTCGGCCGAGGTGCAAGCCGACACGGCGGCCAAGGCCCAGGCGGAGGCCGCGGCCGCGGAGAGGGAGGCGGGGGCTTTACGCAATCAGCCTCCGCAGCTCGTCATTCCCCTTCGCGCCGTGGCTCCTGATGTCCTTGTACCTCCATCGGAGGAACCCGACCCTTGACAGCCGGTGATGGAAGGATGGAGGGCGGCGTGGCGATCCTTGGGGGCGCCACGGTCGGTGCCAACAAGCGGGCCAATCACGGCCGACCTGCTGCGGCGCTGGGCAGCCGGCGAAGCGTCGTCGGCGGAGTGCGGATCTGGTGGTGCAACCGGTGCCTCGCCGACGTGTGGGAGAGGCGTCCTCGACGCCGGAGCCGCAAGGGCTGCAGGCGCCAGCTCGGCGGGCAGGACTGGAGGCGGCCAGCGCCAGGCGCGTCCGAGTGGGCGCCCAGCAGTGGGGCGGCTGAGCTGAGCAAAGCGGGCGGGGAGGTCGGCAGCGGCTTGAGGCTTAGGCCGGCTTGCTGCAGCGATACACCCGGAGTTCCTTGCTACGCTGCGATCGTCCGGGTGAGTCTTACGGCTTTGATCCATTTCTTTTTGATTTCTTGGTGGAAGGCGTCGTCCTGCTGGAGTGTAATCCCCGAGTTTGAGTTGGCTCTTTGGCGGCGGCGAAACTCTTAGCAGAACCTTGACAGGCTGTCGGCGTTACAGGGCAGGGGTCCCAGACTTGCCTGCCCTACGGCCTGCTGGCGTGGCTCGAAGGAGGCCCAACACGGCCCATCTTCATCAGCATAGCTCAAGACCCTCGCGAGGCCAAGCCTCACGGGCGGACGACAAGGAGCTTCCTCGAGCACGGCCTCGTCAGGCTGGCTCATGAGGAGGCGGAGAGTTCAAGGCAGGGTACCTCGTGAGGTGCCCATGGCGCAAGCCATGACGACCAAGGGCGCCGATCGGCGCCAACTCGCCTTGATGTCCTCCTTTCCTCTTTGGTGCAAAGGGAGCAAGCGCAGCGAGAGCATCAAGCAAAGGCATCCATTTCGATTGCAACAAGACCAAGACCAGCCCAAAGGCTGGAAGAAGTCATCGTGGAGCCCAAGCAGGCGTCATCACGAGCCTTTGGCGGCGAGGACCAACTTTAGTCAGGATAAGTGTACCCGCTGTTCCCCTTCAAAATGGCCAATTGTTGGCGCCCTTCCCGCTCAATATTTGGGAAGAGGCCCAGGGCCTTCGTCTATAAATAGGACTAGCCACCCACAGGGTAGAGCAGCTGGATCCAGATCCGGAATCCTCATCAAGAAACCAGTAGCTAGAGCGACTGAACACCACCTAGCAGTTCATCGCACCCGCCAAGAACAGACCCTCGCAAGGCTGTTCTTCCTTGTATTGTTCCTCATCAGCCCAAGAGGCAATCCACCACACCACACACTGGAGTAGGGTATTACACAACAATGGTGGCCCGAACCAGTATAAATCTCGTGTCTCTTGTGTTGTTCCTTTAGTAGTTTAGGTCCCAGCGATTTGGCGAGGTGCGAGACGGTGGAAGGTTGGATCTCCGCGCGCATCCCAGTGTTCGAACCTCAAGGGTCTGCCGGAACCCGAAATTCGACAACAATAATCTTGTTCTTATGCACACTCCATCTGATTTTCAGGAGTATCACAATCTTCGCGCGGCCGCCTTCAACTCTTAGGCCCAGGAGCTGAGCCAGAAGGCCGCCGATCTGACGAATAGCCGGAGTAAGTGCTTGATTTCTTCTATCTCAAGTGGGGGCGCATCAGCGCACCCACTGGGTGTAGTCCCCGAGATTCGGGCCGGCTGCTGAGCAGCCGGGTTGGATCTTCCCTGACGACTTTTCCCTTACTGCTTTTTTTTCTTTCTCTTCATGCTTGGAGGAGCTAACGCCGACTTCAGGGGGCAGCTAGGCGAGGCCCAGACCGCTCTTCGCGCCAAGGAAGCCGAGATCGTCGCCTTGGCCCAGGAACGCGACCGCCTGGCCAAGAGGTTGGCCGACCAGGAGGAGAGCCACCAAGCGGCCCTGAAGAAGGCTCAGGACAACGAGGCCGCCCTTAAGGCCGAGTTCGAGACCGAAGCGGCCGGCTGGGCTGAAGCAAGGTAAGCGCTAAGCGAGGGTTATGGGCGGGTGGAGGATCTGATCGACGGTAGGCCGCCTTCCTTTCTTCACTCCCTTGCTTGCTCCTTGCCCACTTGTTTATCTTTTGATTTTTGTGCCGTTTTCTTGTTCTTCACGTAGATTACTTCCCCGGTTACTCCGTCGCTGCCAGCCAAGCCATCGAGGCCCACCGCGAGACGTGCCGGCAAGTAGGGGTTGTCGCGCCAAACGCCAGCCGGACGCTCGAGGAGGAGCTCTTGGCGATCCAAGCCCGGCTGCAGCTGGCTCACCGCATGCTCCACCGGCTTCAACGTGCCGGGGCACAAGTGTTGGCCGCTCTCTAGCCTGGCGAGGTGATCCCCCGCAACCCCAGTCGGACCGCCGACTGGCTGGAGGTTGAGGTTGGCCGCTTCGAGGCCTGGAAGGCCTCCGCTGCTCGGTCCGGCGCCGGGCGGGCGCTGGAGTTCATCCGGGCCTGGTATCCTCGGTTGAACCTGCGCCAGCTGAGCACTTGGAGGCAGGAGGCTGACGGGGAGCTGGTGGCGGTGCGGCCGGCTATCATCCAGCGCGCCTCAGCTATCGCCGAGTACACCGACACCAGCGTCTTCGCTCCTGAAGTGAACGACAGTGGAGTCGCCCAGCCGGAGGAATGGTTCGGGCTGAACCTGGCAGAAGGCGAGGACTCGGCGGAGGAGATCGCTTCCAGTGACGAAGCCGAGGATGACGAGGAGGAGGGCGGTGAAGGCGCCGCGCCAGACGGCGAAGCGACCAACCAGCTTCAGCCTAATCGTGCCTCTAGCAATGAGGCACGCGCGAGCGCGCCGCCTGCCAGGGGTGAAGATCAGGCCGAGACTCGCCAGCCGGCCACTCCTCCAGCCAGCACTTCCGCCGACACCGACCTACCCGACTCGCCTGTTGCTCCGCTGGCTTGATTTGCCGCTCTCGCTTTTCTGCTGTTGCTTCTTTGAACAAAATTTATTAACTTTGCGCAGTTCCACCCACTGGGGGTGTATTTAGACTATGTTGAATGCCGGCCTTTAGAAGGCTTTTGTGTAAATATAATTATATATGTGTTTGGCTTCCATTCGAGTTTGCTTTTTATCCTTAGGCCGTTTCCTTTGCTGCCTTCCCTTGATTGCCGCCTTCCTAGCGAGCAATTTGCTCTGCGATCTGTGGCTAGGAAGAACAACTATTGTGGGAAGGCAAGTATGAACTTTGTTGGATTGTGGCAGCGTTGAATGGGAAGCGGCCCGACCCGACTACTCTTGTAGCGATTCGGCAATCAGGAAGCCGCTTTTTTGTTATATAAGTTCGTTAGTCCTTAGCCGTTTTTCGTGTGGGCATCCTTTCCTGCCTTTGACTCTTGCTAGCCGGACAGTCGGTTCTTCGAGCTGCGGCTTTTGACAAGAGAGGGCTTGGGTGTCGGCATACTACTTGTCTGACTGCAGGTGGAACTTGAATATAACTCAAGGCGGCCAGTCCCCGGGCCGACTAGTCGAACCCGGTGCCAAACGAAAAAAAGGTGAAATGACAAAATCATAGGCGTGATACTTGTCATTCATAGATAAAAGGTGGCAGTCCCCGAGTGCTCCTCGGGGGCCCCATTGTCTCCTACTTAGTACAAAAGGTAGCATGATACATACTGCATTTTAACTGTAAAATCTTCGGAGGAGGTTGGCGTTCCATGGTCATTCCGACTCCTTGTCGGAATCATCTCTCTTTCGTGCCTTCGGCTTCTGTGCGTCGATTAGGTAGTAGGAGTCGTTTCCAAGTGCTCTGCTGACGACGAAGGGACCTTCCCAAGGGGCGAGAGCTTGTGCTGGCCGGCTGTTCGTTGGATCAGCCGGAACAAGGTCGCCCTCTTGAAAGGATCTTGGCTTGACCTTCCGGCTATGGTAGCGGCGCAAACCCTGCTGGTAGATGGCAGACCGGCTGAGGGCTAACAGCCGGCTTTCTTCCAGCAGGTCGACGCCGTCTTCTCGTGCTTCTTTAGCCTCTGCTTCCGTGTACATGGTCACCCGAGGCGAGTCGAACTCGATGTCGGTTGGGATGACAGCCTCGTCACCATATACAAGGAAGAAAGGGGTGAAGACGGTTGACTTGTTTGGGGTAGTGCGCAGACTCCAGAGGACGGCCAGCAGCTCGTCGAGCCAACAGCCGACCGAGCGCTCTAGCGGCACGACCAGCCGGGGCTTGATGCCGGAAAGGATGAGGCCATTGGCTTGCTCAACCTGGCCATTTGACTGCGGGTGGGCAACGGACGCTAGGTCCAGTCGGATGCCCTGCATCGCGTAGAAACGTGCCAGTGCTCCCTTGGCAAAATTCGTGCCGTTGTCGGTGATGATGTTGTGCGGCACGCCGTACCGAGTTGTGATGTCCGCGATGAATGTTACGGCAGTCGGCCCATTCAGCTTCTTGATCGGCTTCGCTTTGATCCATTTGGTAAATTTATCCACGGCGACAAGTAAGTGTGTCATGCCGCCGCGCGCCGTCTTGAATGGGCCCACCATGTCCAATCCCCAGACGGCAAAAGGCCGGTGAGGAATGGTCTTGAGTTCGTCGCGGAGTGTTGCTTGGAGTGAAGACTTGGCAGCCTTTGCGTGTTTGACCAACTCCTTGGCATCGTCCAAGGCGATCGTCAAAAGAATCCATGGCGGAAGGCTTTGGCAACGAGGGATCTTGAGGCTGCGTGGTGGCCGCATTCGCCTTGGTGAATGTCTTTGAGGATTGCTATGCCCTTCCCTGGTTCGACGCAGCGCTGGAAGACTCCAGTGACACTGCGCCTGACGAGCACTCTGTTGGAAATTGTATATGCGCCGGCTCGGTGTTAGACTTGTCTTGTCACGATCTCGTCAGCCGGCAGTTCTCTGTTTATCAGGAAGTTGAGGATGGGATGAGCCCATGATGGAGCTGTGACTTCTTCTATAGCCAACACGGCTACTGCAACCAGGGCGGCTGGGCTGGGTGGTGAAGAGCTGGAGCTGGCCGCCGCCTGTGGTATTGAAGCAGTCCCCGGGCCGACTACCATAGTCCCCGGGTCGGTTTCAAGTCCCGGGCGGAATGCGACTATGGCAGTCCCGAGCCGCCTATCAAAGTCCCCGGCCGCTGCTTGGCTCCCTTGCCGGATCCGGCTGCGTCGGGGAGGTTAGGCGGCACGAAGATGGGTCGATTTTGGAGGCGGCTTGATAGGCGGCTTGAGGAGGCGAGAGAGACGCGGTTGGTATAGCTTGTCGGGTTGAGCCTATCCGCGCCAGGGCATCTGCTTGCTCGTTGTCGGCCCGTGGCACGTGGAGGAACTCGCATCCTTCAAAGTAGCCGCTGATTTGCTGAACGAGGAAACGATAGCTTGCCATGTTTGCGTCCTTGGCATCCTAGTCGCCAGATGACTGCTGGACCACCAAATCTGAGTCGCCATAGCACAGGATCCGGCGGATGCCGAGCTCTTTGGCTAGCCAGAGTCTGTGTATGAGCGCCTCGTACTCGGCCACGTTGTTGGAGGCGGCAAAGTGAATTTGCAACGTGTATCTGAGTTTGTCGCCCTTGGGAGAGGTGAGGACGATGCCGATTCCCAAGGCGGTGCGCATCTTGGACCCGTCGAAGTGCATCCACCAATGAGTGGACTCGGGAGCCGGCGGCAGGTACTGGGTCTTGGCCCAGTCGACGAGGAAGTCGGCCAATGCTTGCGACTTGATGGCAGTGCGAGGCTGGTAGAAGATCATGTAGGGGGCTAGTTCGATGGCCCATTTTGCCACCCGGCCGGATGCGTCCCGGCTGTCTATGATCTTGGCGAGCGGGGCGGTGCATACGACCGTGATGGAGTGCTCTTGAAAGTAGGGCTTCAGCTTCTTGGCGGCGAAGTACACGCCATAGCACATCTTCTGGTAGTGCGGGTAGTTCTGCTTTGAGGCGGATAGCACTTCGCTTAAGTAGTAGACCGGCCTCTGGACCGGATGAGCTCGGCCCTTTTCTGGGCGTTGGACCACGATGACGGTGCTGACCACCCGGCTGGTGGCGGCGATGTAAAGGAGCATGGGCTCTTTCTCAGTCGGCACCGCCAGGACAGGCGGCGTGGCAAGCATCTTCTTGAGCTCGTGGAAGGCTTGGTCGGCTTGATCGTTCCACTCAAAATGAGTGCTTTTCTTCATGAGTCGGTAGAGGAGGAAAGCCTTTTCTCCCAGCCGGCTGATGAAGCGGTTCAGGGAGGCCAGGCACCCGGTAAACTTCTGGACGTCTCGCAGCTTGGTGGGAATCTCCATTCTCTCAATGGCCTTGATCTTCACGGGGTTGCATTCAATGCCGCGTTCAGAGACCAGGAAGCCTAGGAGCCGGCCAGCTGGGACTCCAAACACGCATTTCTCGGGGTTGAGCTTGATCTGAAACCGGCACAGGTTCTCAAAGGTTTCCTTGAGGTATTCTAGCAAGGTGTTGCGCTTCTCTGTCTTCACCACGATATCGTCTACATAGACGTGGGCATTTCTGCCGAGTTGCTTGAGGAGGCAGTTCTGCATGCAACGCTGAAAGGTGGCACCGGCATTTCTCAAGCCGAATGTCATCGTCAGGTAACAGAAAGCTCCGAATGGCGTGATGAAGGTAGTCTTCAGGCGGTCGGCCGGGTCCAACTTTATCTGGTGGTAGCCTGAGTAGGCATCCAAGAAACTCAACAGCTCGCATCCGGCTGTGGAGTCTATTACTTGATCAATCCTGGGTAAGGCAAAGGGATCCTTGGGGCAGGCTTTGTTGAGGCTCGTGTAATCTATACACATGCGCCACTTGTTATTCTTCTTCAGCACGAGGACCGGGTTGGCGAGCTACTCTGGGAAGAAAACCTCCATGATGAAGCCGGCTGCCAAGAGCCGGGCTATCTCTTCTCCCATGATCCTTCTCTTCTCCTCTGACAGTCGCGGAGGGGCTGCTTGACTGGCTTGGTGTCTGCTCGGACGTGTAGCTTGTGCTCGGCGAAATCCTTCGGAACACCCGGCATGTCCTTGGGGGACCATGCGAAGATGTCCCGATTCTCACGGAGGAAATCGACGAGCTCGCTTTCCTATTTGCTGTCCAGGTTTGCCCCAATGACGGCAAACCTTACCAGGTGCTCTAGGTCCAGAGGTATCTTTTTTGTTTCCTTGGCCGGCTGGAAGGAATATTGGGCATCACACTCTTTGGGGTCGGGGGACAGGGCAGGCTGCTTGCCGGCCATGGCCACGACCCGGTCCAACATCTTCTTCTCTTCGGCAACTACAAGGGACTCGGCCAGCCGGCTGCTGCCTGCAGCGCACTCGGAGGACTTCTTGTAGTCGCCGGCTATGGTGATGATGCCCTTGGTACTCGGCATCTTCATCTTGAGGTAGGCATAGTGGGGTACAGCCATGAACTTGGCCGGAGCAGGCCGGCCAAGTAGCGCATGGTAAGGGATCTCGAGGTCCACCACTTCAAACCAGATTGCTTCTCGTCTGAAGTGATCCTTGTCTCCGAAGAGAACATCTATCTTGATCTTGCCGATGGGTGAACAGGACAGGCCGGGTACAATGCCATGGAACACGGTCCGGCTTGGCATGATGTGCTTGGCCTTGATGTTCAACTTCTCCATGGTGTCTCGGTACATGATGTTAATGCTGCTCCCGCCATTTATCAGTACGCGGGAGAATCAGGCAGCAAGCCTGTCCGTTGCTAGGGTCGCCTCCAAAACCAATGCATAGGAGCCCGGGGACGGCATCACCTCTGGGTGGTCGGCCCGGCTCCAGCTGATAGGCCTCTCTGACCAGTGCATGTATTCGGGGTTGTTGGAAGCAATTGCATTGACTTCTTGGTGTTGTCGGCGCTGGCTGCTCCGGTCTTCGGGCTGGCTCGTGAAAACGACGTAGGCAGCGTGCTTGTCGGGGAACTCGTCTTGGACGGTTTCGACTGCTGGCCGGGCGGCCGGCTGTTGGGGAGCCGGAGGCGGTGGTCCAGCAGGCGGAGGCGGCACCAGCCCTTCGCCTTTGGTGATTCAGGTAAGCCAGTGGCACTTCCGGGTTGTATGGGTGGACGGCTTCGCGCCGCTGTGGAACTTGCATGGGGCGTCAAGTGCTTGCTCGTAGGAGAAAGTCGGCTGCCAAGCCGGCCTGCCGCCCTTCGGCTTCTTGGGCGCGGGCCGCTCTTCAGGTTGCTCGTCTTCGACGGTGGCCACCTGCCCACTGGCGGGAGGCGGCATTGGGCCCTTGTGCTTGTTGTCGTGCTGGTACGGGCGTCGGCTAGAGTCGCCAGTCGGCGTTTTGGGAGCCGGGTTGAGTACCTTCCCAGCGGCGTCTACCCTGTAACGCCCCGGATTCGAAGCGCCAGGTGTCTGTCAGTTATTCGCCGTCGTTGCCATGTCATTTGCTTGTGTATTGCATTTTGTCATGTCATCATCCGCATTTCATCTGCATGTTTTTCAAAACTTGCATCCGTTCGGGTTCTCCCGGTTCTCTCCGTTGTCCGTTCCGAGCGCAGACACACTCACGCACGCCCGCGGCACCTCCGAAATATTATTTTATAAGTGGCATAAAAATGTTCTCGGAATGGGTTGCAACTTGTCGTGCGGTCTTATTATAGTGTAGACAGGCCGCCTGTCAAGTTTCGTCGCATTCGGAGTCCGTTTGACTGCCCAACCGTTAAACATAGCGGTACCGCTGCCGGTACCTTCGTCGGACGTTTCGGTCTCCGAAACTGCCGCCGGGCTGCATTCCTCTTCTCTCCCCTCAGCCCAAGCTCTCTCTTCACAGCCCACTAACCCCTCCTAGGCCTAGCCTACCTCCCCTTGCGTTCGGAACCGTCTGATCGCAATCCGGGGATCCGAAAACCCCTCCTAACCCCCCTAACCTTAGGCCCCTGCCTATTTAAACACACCCACATGCCATTTTTGGCCTTCTCCTTCCTCCTCCTCAAAATCCGCGCCCCAATCATCAACCAGTCACCTCCCACCTCCTCTCCTCGAATTCCGGTGCCGGCCAACCCCTCCAGCGCCACTTGGCGCGTTCCCATTCGCCAGCCGCCATTCGCGCTGCCGCTCCTGCCCACTCAAAGGGCGCCACGTCGCCTGTGTGCTCCCTGCCCAGCCTGGCTTGCCGCCGCCAAAGACCAGATCGGGCCTGAGAAGCCCATCTTGGCCCGGACGAGCCCGCCTCGCTCCCGTCGCCCGAGCAGCGTCTTGTCGCCAAGGCCCGCCGCCATCGTCGCTTCGCCCGAGGCAGCCGCCCGCCGCCGATCCCTCGCCCAGTGCTCCCAGCTACCGCGCCTCCACGGACCCCGCCTCCTCCGTCCGCCAGTCGCCTCCAGCCCGTCTCTCCTCCTACCTACCTCTCCTCTCCCTCTCTCTCTCTCGCAGGTCCCAGGGAGGCTTCGCCAATGATGCTCCGCTGTCCGAAACGGGTCCAGCCTCGCCCTCTTTTCGGATCCACTGGATTTCGTGTGCTCCGCCGCCCCCGCCGGTCTCCTTCGCCACCGGGACCTCGTCGCCGCGCCATGGCCTCCTCTGCCTCCATTCAGCCGCCGGACATGTCCGGTTGGGCCCGGACATGTCCCTGTTATGTTAACATTATCATGCCATGTTCATCGCATCATTTCTCCATGCATACTGCTCCGTTTCGTGCGTGTAATATGTCAAATTGTTCGCGTCGATGAGTACTTCATTTCATTCCATTTCATCATGTTCATTTGAGTTCATCGTGATGCCCTAATCATCGTTTCAAGAGTGCATGTTGCTGTTAACCTGCTGAAACTGTTATAACATGCTCATTTGTCATTTTTGCCATGTTTAATGTGTGCCTCCTATGAACTTTAGCCCTACATGTGTTTTGAACTATGTCATGCCATCTTCTTATGGGTGCCATCCATGTATTTGTGTGGGTCTTGTAGTGAGTGCATCGAGCTTGTTAAGTAGTGTACTCGCTGTTGCTGTTTTGCTAGGCTGATTCTGTTATATTTTGTTGCTATGTTAACCTGCTGCTACAAGTCATTTTATGCATAATATGGAGATGTTCACAAAGGATGATTTGTTAAACATGTCATGATCTATCCACTAACGCCCCTGGTTGCATTTATAGCCTTTTGTAGCTTGTTGTAATCGTGCTCCAAAATTGCTAAATAATGTTGCTGTCAGCCTGTTAACATTAAGTTCAGTTTTGTCATGAGCTTTGCTAGTGATCCATGCACCCTATGAACTTGATCTTGCCATGTTTAGCTTCATGTATATGCCATATTACTGTTGGTTGCCTTGCCATTCCATGTATTTCTCTGTAGTGAGTGGTTCAATCTCACCAACATGCCTACTTATTGTTGTTCCTGCCATGTTTGAATCTGTCATATCATTTGCCATGTTTACATGGGTGCCATCATATTTTCTGTGCCCTTTTGGCTCATGGTCAGTAAAGGACTTTGGTTCTATGCAATTAGTAGATTCATGCCATGCCTTTGGTTGCCATGATAAGTTCCGGTAGCATGTTGTTTAATAGCTCTAAACATTGCAACCTGATGTTATTTTTTGCTAAGTCTGAAACTGTTATTATTTGCAATCTTGCCATGTGCTTTTGAGCATGTTCTAGTGATTTCTGGAGATAGTTCAGTGTTCATGTTTTGTCATGCTTTACATGTACATCTTGAGCATGCCTTTTTTTTCTTGTTGATGTCCTGTAGCATGTTGTTTTGATGCTTGCAATATGCCTACTTGCTGTTTTGGACAGATTGTTACTATATCATGTTTGGAGTGTATGTGTTGCACCGTTGCTCCGTTTTGAGTGTGTTCTATTTGAAACTTGCTTGATTTTGCATGTAGTTTCATATTATCATGTTGCATCCTTGTTTTGAGGTGTTTGCTTAATGTTTGGATGCATTTTGCATCAATGCCATGTTTATATTGTTTTGCTCATATCTTCTAGGCCATAGCTCCAAATCTAATGAACTTTATATGTAACTTGACTAGAATCTCACGTAGATCATCTTTGTGCATCTTAACTTGCTGTTTAACAACTTGAACATAAGGTTTATTCAGATCTGGACCAATTTCGAAATTTGCATATGAGGACTTACCGGAATTGTTATATGTTGTTCCCAGCCTCATTTAAACTTGCTTTGATGTGTTATTCTTGTATGCATCCTCTCTTGCCATGAGTAGCCTCATCTAGCGTTGTAATGCATCATACTTGGTTGAGCATCATGCCTTGTTCATATGTGGTGTGTTTACCATGTTGTGTGCTTCTTGTCGATAGTTCCCGTTTCGTTGCGATCGTGAGGATTCGTTCGTCTACGCTTGGTTCGTCTTCGTGGCTTCATCTTCTTCATGGACTCGTTCTTCTTCCTAGCGGGATTTCAGGCAAGATCACCGTCACCTTGGATCTCATTACTATCATTGCTATGCTAGTTGCTTCGCTCTATCGCTTTGTTGCGTTACCTACCACTTGCTGCTCAAGCCTCCCAAATTGCATGATAGCCCCTAACCTTTGTCACCCTTCCTAGCAAACCGTTGTTTGGCTATGTTACCGCTTTTGCTCAGCCCCTCTTATAGCATTGCTAGTTGCAGGTGAAGATGAAGATTGCTCCATGTTGGATTATGTTTATGTTGGGATATCACAATATCTCTCATATTATTAATGCATCTATATACTTGGTAAAAGGTGGAAGGCTCGGCCTTATGCCTGGTGTTTTGTTCCACTCTTGCCGCCCTAGTTTCCATCATATCGGTATTATGTTCCCGGATTTTGCGTCCCTAATGCGGTTGGGTGATTTATGGGACCCCCCTTGACAGTTCGCTTTGAATAAGACTCCTCCAGCAAGGCCCAACCTTGGTTTTACCATTTGCCTCACCTAGCCCTTTTTCCCTTGGGTTTCGGAGCCAAGGGTCATCTTTATTTAGCACCCCCGGCCAGTGCTCCTTCGAGTGTTGGTCGAAGCAGGCAGAAGCGGCAGGCCACCACGGGCAACTCGAGGGCTGGTTTTACTCGTAGGCTGACCTATCCGGTGTGCCATGAGAGCGAGATATGTGCAGCTCCTATCGGATTTGTCGGCTTTCGGGCGGCTTTGCTGGTCTTGTTTTATTACTATCGAAATGTCTTGTAGCAGGATTCGAGACTGGTCGGTCTTCCCGGGAGAAGGAATATCCTTCGTTGATCGCGAGAGCTTATCATGGGCTAAGTTGGGACACCCCTGAGAATTATAAACTTTCGAGAGTCGTGCCTGCGGTTATGTGGCGGATGGGAATTTGTTAATATCCGGTTGTAGTAAACTTGAGTAAACTCTTCTAAAATACACCAACCGTTATGCGTAACGTGAGTGTCTCTTTTCGGGGTTGATCGAGAGGAGAACACGGTTTAGGGTTATGTCGGCGTAGTAGGAGTTCAGGATCACTTCTTGATCATTACTAGTTGTCGACCATTCCTCTTGCTTCTCTTCGCTCTCATTTGTGTATGTTAGCCACCATATATGCTTAGCGCTGCTGCAACCTCACCACTTTACCCCTTCCTTACCCTTTAAGCTTTGCTAGTCTTGATACCCATGGTAATGGGATTCTTTGAGTCCTCGTGGCTCACAGATTACTACACCAACAGTTGCAGGTACAGGTTGTCGATGATCATGACGCGAGGCGATGTGTGCTTGTTTTGGAGTTCTTCTTTCGCTTCTTGATCAAGGGAAAGGTTCAGGTCGGCAGCTCGGGCTAGCAGAAGGTGGATGTCGTTTGAGTTTTGTTTATGTTTCATCCGTAGTCGGATGTTGATCTCTTATATGATGTTGATGTATTCTTGAGGCGTTTGTGCCTTTATGTATGTATCCCCACTATTATGTAATGTTAATGTAATGATTTCCACCTTGCAAAGCTTCTTCAAGATGCGCTTCTATCCTTCTTTGGGACCTTGAGTTCCTTTTGGATAGGGTGCATCTTGGGCGTGCTATACCCGTAGCTTTCGGTCTTCATTGAGGAGTCGGTGGTATGCATTTGTCGGCGATGACAAGTAGCTCGTCGAGGGTAAGCCGCTTCGTCGCAGAGAAGCTTGTGCTTGAGGAGGGTGCCTCTCGGCACCCGGCGG
>JAHIAM010001429.1:0-23968 GCA_021605205.1 Aegilops longissima
ATCCCGGAGAAATCTGAGGTTCCTTTGGTTGGGCGGGTTTGAGGCTGCCTCACCGGACGCTAGGGTGGGAGTGACGATGAGGCTAGCAGCGCCTGACCCCCGGGGGCGAGGCGGGGTCTCCATTTGGTTTGGTTGGTGCAAAAGATCGGGATTGAAGAAGCGGCGGGACCATTGATTCAAATCACGATTCTTCTGCTAGAATCGTTTGTTGACTAAGTTGACAAGCCTCGTCGGTCCGTATAGGCCGGTGACCCCGGGTGGGATGTGATGGGAGAATCTTTTTGGCGTAATAAGGAGGCGATTGATTGCGTGCGGCCGGGCTAGCGGAGGGTAGGGTGGGGAGGAAGCCAGGGCCATCCTGACCCAAAGAGGAGGCGGCGTCCAGCGTTTTAAGCGATGGCGGGTCGGAGATTGAAGAAACACGTCGGGTTGGATGGACATCCAACGATCCTTCTTTGCTAGAATCGTGTTTTCATGACAAAGCCTTGGTAAACAAGTCAATTTCTATTATTTTTATATTTTTACTCATTTTCTAATTCATATGGAATTTATTGTCCCGTTTTCCATTTTAGAATTTTGGCCATTTTTGTGTGGAGTCAAAAAATTAACTAAATATGTGGGAAATTTTGAAAATTCACAAATTTTTCTTTGAGGGCAAATATTCTTAATCCAAAATTAATAGCCATAATTTAAAAATAAATTATACTATGTCATTTAAATCCAATGAAATCATATAAGATATTGAAGAACAAAAAAAAAAAAAAATATCCCATTTGCTATAATTTTTTGGAATTTTCAACCCTTTTGATTTACTTTTAACACATTGACCATACTCTTTGGCAGGGCGGAATGCATCCCTCCTGTCTTGAAAGATTTCGCCCATGGTGGAGAAAACAAATAGGCCACTTGGGTATTCTTAAAAGAAATAATGGGCTACCTATTTTCCCAAAAATGGTGCATGAGCATTTAGCTTTATTTATTTTTTACTTATTTATGTTTGGGGACCATGAGCATGTACGGCGGATTCATGTGAAACCTCCCTTCGATTAATTATGGGCTTCTCTATTGGGCCTTCATGTGGGGCCATTTATCAACAAGTGGAAAATGTGTTCTCAAAAAATATAGCTCGTGCGTCGGGCACTGGATCGAAGTTGGCATCAAAACGACTTCCAAAACATTGTGTTTGTCGTTCTAACAACACATTTATTCAACCACGAAGAAATATACTCGATTGTACATTGAAAACAGCGGCGCAACCGGGGCTGGGGGTGCCCGGAAAGCGATGGGCGGAAGAGTGAAAGGCGCCTCTCTTCAAACAAACATCAGCCATCATTACAAAGGGCTGCAAAAAGAACAAGTTATGCATCAAACTAAATAAAGATCCTACTACACCAGTACGCATCTAAAACCGGCTCGGTTAGGCGTTACTATTTATTAAGCGTGGAGATTGGCGGGGCGAACCGGATGGGTGCGGCGGAAACTCTGCGTGGGTGAATCGATACTTGCGACCCTCTCTCCTACTTTGCTGAGGCGTGGCGGCACATATCGAGGTATGGTGCATGCGGAGATGCATGAATACGTTGTCTGACCAGTTTTGCACGATGAATGAAACTGCGCTGCCATCATGATCCTTGCCGTGGTTATCTCACAGTTAATCGGATAATTCGGTCAAATAAGCGGAGAGCGTGCACCAGGCCACTTACCGACCTCCGGTCAAAAATTCCGAAGAAGGCCGGAAAAGCTGGGATCACGCTCAAAGACCTTGCGATGACTATGATTGTATTCCATGAAACAACCGCGTCCGGTATGTCGCGAGCGATCATCAATCTTTGTGTCGTCATACGATCGGGACGAGGAACCACCTGCAAGCATCATGCAGCTTTTCTTTGAAAGGTTACTGGATTAGGAAGGGTAGGGACACGAGTGACCTACAACATCATATCAAGTTGGAGTCAAATAAAAAGGGCTCTTGATTTAGTCAATCTTAAGAACAGACATGTTATGAGCATGCATATTTTTCGATAAATGTTGATAGATATATAAGCAAGCCATCATGATATCATAGGAAAGTAACATCTCTCTGTAACAACCGTTTGTAGCGATAGTTGGGTAGGCCACAATCGTCCGACCATAGAAGAAGTCGACGGTAATAAATGAATCCCTTGTGTTCAATGGCATCGAGAGAGAACCATGGAGGATGTATGATCCTGCGATGGGCGTGCAGATTTATCCACTTAATGCAATGACCTTAGATAGGCGAGACCGCGGTTGAAGAACACAATTAGCATGTAGTCTTTATAATTGCGAGATCTTGTGGGCACTTGGCGATTACAACCTTGAGCAAATCAAACTTGGTATCATGTTGGCTCTTTGTAAGATTAGAGTATTACGGGCAGCGGTGCCAAAGCGGTCGGTGTTAATCGAAGGAAGGGGATCAATGCGGGTGTGAACCTCCACGAGCATCCGATTTCTGCGACGGTCGGCGAGCACCATCAAGGCGTGTTCATGCCGACCGATTACATCACAGTTAATGTAAATTTGAGGTGGCGGGGATCGGATCGCGATGAAGGGGTTGATGCTCGCCACCCTCGATCGTTATCTTTGCGTGACCGCCGTTTACGAAGATCGGGCGGCATCGGCAAGCAGGAGGCTGGCTTAAAAAGCTCGGCTGAGGGCTTTAAGTAAGCAGTACAGCCAAAGCGGCGAGCCGCGGCTAATGGTCTTGAGATTGTCCACATAAAACAATGAGCTTGATCACCTGCTGTGGAGGCGAATTCCAGCCACTCTTCGGTGGGCGCTGCTTTCGTTTCTGCCATTGTTAGTGCTTGGGTTTTGGACGAGGGGCGCGTTAGCGGGGATGGAAGCTTGGGCGAGATTATGTGCGGACAAAAGATGGAGGCGAAAATGTCTTTGCGGGAAGTGGGCGGTGATGATGACTACCGCACGCCGCTTGACTTCGAGACACATACCAGGCGTATGTGTCATGTCGATGCGGACAACTTGCTTGAGTGATCCGCGATCTTTGGTACTCCCTGATTACCTACTACGATTACTATGCCTTAGCTTGCTAGAAGTAGAGTAGTAAGTAGAGACTCTGCTCTACTACTAACCGGGAGGAGTAGTATATTCTAATCTAAAATAGCTACAAACTTCAATGCCCGGCGTGGAGCGACTACGAACCATGCTCAAAGGCCGTGTCTACATGGTGTTTGGACTTATATGCAAAAATAATAGCAAGATGCGGTGCATTGCACGGCCACCATCATCACCAACTCGGTTTTTCTCTACTCCTACTCCTATAAAGACTTCGGTTGGTGATGATGGAAGAAGCGAAGGCGTGTTCAGGCCGAGGCGTGCGTGGGAGCGTGCAACACTATTTGATTTGCTATAAAAAATAAGAGAAGAGTAGTAGAGATAGAGACATAGGGAGGAGCGCGAGGTTGTGGGAGATAAGGATGAGCGAGGCAAGTCCTTATCACTGTAAATGTGGAGAGAGGTCGGATATCTTTTGTAAAATTGTTATAGTTGGCTTTCTATCCGTCGGATATAGATCGGACGGTCTATATTACTAAGATGGCGGGCATACCATCATCACCAACTCGGTTTTCTATAAGAGTAGATATATATATATATAGATAGATAGAGACTAGGGAGTACTAGTAAGGACACCATTTCTTGCAGTGTGCTACTCCTGCGCTCCACTCGGCTGACATAGCGTCCCCTGACCACCCTCCTCGCTCCATTCGTGAGTATTTGTTGAAATCTGGGGCGCACTCACTGCTCGCGACTGTACGACTTCACCGGCAGACAACTTCTTCCCGACCTCGGCAACCTCTTCCTCAGCGACATGGGCGACAACCTCAGCGCCAGCGGTGCTGCTCCCGTGCACGTATGTGTTCTCCTTCTGATTGAAATCGTGGTAGAATTCATGTTTCTACTCTGTATCCTACTACTATGCTAGTCCACATGATTAGTTTCATCTCTGTTATAGCCGTCATGATTTATTTTGTGCTTATTGGGATTAAATCTAGTAGTAACTTGCTCATATATTCAAGCGGCGGAACTTCTACTACCCTCCCGTTTCATGGGCCACTGTGATGCCTCCAAGGATCCCTTAATCCCTTGCTATGAGTGCCGATGCCGTTTGTGGCTCGCTTGGCGGACATGGTGCATCACCTCCCGGATCGTCTGCGTGATCCTGCTGCAGCCCTTAGCGAAGAACATCAAGTACGACCACGTGCTACGGTTCACCATCATGCGGTCGGCATGGAGGATCACCGCCCCTTCTAGTCTCGGAGGAGGGCCAGCGCGTCGTCCTCTTGATCGTGGGCACCGCGAGGGCGCAGAGCCGCCGCCCGTCTACTGTAATGTCGCGTCGGAGCGTCGCGGCAGCGGCTCTGTTCTGAGGCAGATGTGCGGGTGCGTAGTCCTTGTTACTACCCCTCCAGGGCGCTTGGTGGCGACACCAGCCTCATCGGACGGACTTGGACTCTGGGATGGGACTATCCGCCAATGTGGACTTGGAAAACCCAGGCATCCGTTCCATCCTTTACCCGACCCAGCGGTGCAGGAGACTCAAGGAGGTTCACTGGACATATGCATTATCAAGTGCACTTAGAAAACATGTAGTGTGTGTGTGGGAGCTTATGGCCGATGTCTTTGCGCTTTTGATTACTGTAAGCATGTCGTTAAACTTGAGTGGCTTTACGCATGATCCTTCCTTTGAACTGCTCCTCTCGGTGGTGATGTGTAAGACACTTTGGGTTTCATTTGATAATGGAACAGGGAGAGGCTCTCCTGTTCTTCTAAAATTTTTACGCATTATCAAGTTAAATGTTGATCATTAGTCTTTGCTCCAATGTAATCCATTGTCTAAGCATGTGGAGACTTCCATGCAGGATCTTGCTCTATTGGAGTATCGCGCATGAATAAAAGTGTATCCGTTTATGGTTTAGTCTAGAATCTTCCATGTATGAATTTTTACTACAGTACTGGTGAAAGACTTACGATGAACCATTTCTTACATCTCCTCTGCCCCCTTGCAAGTCATTCTGATTTAATCCCTCCGTCTAGGTGTATAAGGGCATGGTTAATATTACTTAATAGTATAGCCAACTGTTGACTATAAGAAAGTGCCATGTCATCTGTAGCCAACATGTATAACAATCGATACTCAAAAACTAATTCTTAAAGATCATTTCTTGCAAAGCACAATAAGTGTTATTTCTTCACAAGTTTTGGATGCGAGGTTGAGCAGTTGAACGCTTTTGTTTGCAAAAGATACCTATTTCACCCAGATTGTTTGTGAGCTCTAGAGATGAGATAATATCCGAAGAAACCTATCGATACCCGTTACACATGAGATGACCCCCACATCCTTTGTCAAAATAAACAACTCCCCGATCAATGCATTTCACTCTTGATTGCAGCGCAGGTCACCTTACTACTATAGATTAAATGCGACCAAAAATTGAACTAACATTATATATAGTACGATAAATCTTGATGCATGTCACCTAAAATTATATCATTCAAAACTATGTTCAAATATGAATCCAACGATATAGTTTTTGTTGACATGCACTAACATTTTATCGATTAAATCTTGGTCAAATTCAATGGGGACTAATAAACCACGACCGATGTAGTACAAGTAAGAGAGGCGGCTTTGCGAGTCTCACCTCTCACCCGCTTCGTGGCGTGGCGATAAAAGCGTCATATCACAAAACCCAACCACTCCCGGTAATAAGTGGCTGGTAAAATAAACGGACAAGCAACCATCACATCCCTCCGTCTTCTTTGCATTTCATCTCTCGCATTTACTTTCTCGGTTCATCTACTTCCTCAATCCCTAGCTACTACTCCTAGGGCAGTTCTTTTGGTGGCTTCCCGACTTTTCCCACAAGACTAGTCACGGTGGAGTAACAATAAGCGCCTCACTCATTTATTTGGGCTTCTAAACTACTACTCCGTCTGGTTTATTCCTCACCATTGTAATTTGTGCTAAATTTTGACCAAAGATTTAAGCGATAAAATGTTACTCCCTCTAGTCTAGGTGTGTAAGTCATCTTAGAAAACCAAATAATCCCAAAACACTTAGGCGTGGTGCATTAACTTCTACCTCGTTTCTTGTTTCTTGACATATCAACCAATAAGAGATAAAAAGTGTGCATGCTTTTAATGACTTGAGATATCAAACCCGACATGCGATGGTTAGTTCATTGCATGCAATACTATTAATTAGCAAATAAACATTAACGTTTCGTTTTCTCCTCCTCCTTGGTCACGGTGCACAGCCTAAGATGACTTACTCACCTGAGCGGATGGAGTAGTGCATGTGACATGCACTAACATTTCATTAGTTAAATTTATGATCAAAATTTGACACTGATTACAATGGGGACCAATAAACTAGGGCGGAGGTAGTAGTTATGGGATTACTAATCTAGAAGCCTAAAAAGAGCTATTTTGGTACTCCTACTAGTAGTAGTACTCAAGTTGGAATTCAATTGCGCGAGCACAACTTGTTAGGCAAAAAATTCGATATAGGGTGTAGGAGGCGGTTTGGGAATTTGCATGCCTTTCCAACCCGTGAGATACTCCGTTACAAAGTCTGACAGAAATAACGATAGAAGGAAGCTAAAGTAAACAATCAAACAAGCATTTTGCATTTTTTTGCATTGAATCGTTTCACAAGCTTGACTAGTGCTGTTTTCTACTTTTACAAAACCCACATCGTAATGTTAAAGTGCATTTGCGTTACATAAGTAATAGTAGTACTCCCTCCGTCTAGGTGTACAAGTCTTCCCTCCTTGGTCATGGTGCACAACCAAAGATGACTTATTGACACGGGCGGAGGGAGTAGCATATCTCTGCAAGCATATATCGAGAGGCGTGTAGTGCGATAGTATATAGTAAAAGTTTGTGCTATATGCGCGTGCTTGCAAAATAATGCGAATACACAAGGTTTCCAAACTTTCCTTTTACATACTTAATTAAGGGCGCTAAAAATTCCTGAATGTTCGGGATTTATCATTTCGTCCCAAAACTAATGAGATCGCCTTCTAAAACAAAAATTATACTCCTCCTAAAAGCCACGGCGCTTTCATGAGGAAGCGCTTGCGGCGCGCCAAAGTGCCACAGTGCGTGGCCGTTCCCATAGCGCCGACACAGCGCCTCTTCCTCAGCCTACTTAACTTCGCGAGTGCTGATTAGTGACTTGCGGCCAGTGCGTAGCCGATATCACCGGTGTGGTGATCCAGCGTAAGCGGTACTCCGCCTGCTTGAAGCATGCACGGTCCACGTACCGTAAGCGTAGATGAGGCGCTTGGGCCCGGCCTTTTCGGGGCATCGACGCAGGCGTCCTCCGCCACCCTCCGGCCCTCATGAGCAGAATATACGCCAAAGAGCCAATTGCACGACTCTCTCGAGACGCGACATAGGCCTCCCGGGGAAGCTTGTTCAGCGGTGCGCTTCTCTTCCTCGGCCTTCTTCTCCGCCTCTATTTTGGCGGCTTTCTGCTGGAGGCAAAGCCTCCCACAAGCGACATCCATTTCTTTCAAAGCTCCTCAAGGCTGGGGGGCTCGGTGGAAGCGACGTTCTCCTCGTGGCGAGGGCAGGCCGCGTCCTCACGGCGCGTCTTTGGCGAGATTAGGAACAAACGCATCCACCTCGGCGTGTCGCGAGGCCGGAGGCACCGGCAGCGTCCTCCTCGACTAGTGGCGGCGAGTGGAACACCGGCCGCGTCCTCCTCGGCTGAGTGGCGAGAGCGGAGCAGCGGACAGCGTCAGCGTGTGGCGGCGAGGCGGAACACCGGCGCAATCCTCCTCGACTAGTGGCGGCGAGAGCGAAGCGGTGACGCTGACCGTCACATCGCGGTGCGGCGAGGGCTCCTAGGGCTTGGGAGGCGATGCCATGGTGGTGAGCGTGAGAGGGAGGGAGGAGATGGCGATGAGCGTGAACATGAGGGGAGGAGATAGCGATGTCGTGGGGAGGCGCGATATTTATAGCGAGCAATGGCACCTACCTAAGATATGGACTGAGCGACTGCGCGGCTTAGCTGCGAGGTCGGTTAAATCAGCGACATGTGGGCGAACACTGTTGGGCCCATGTGATGACCTAACTACTGCGATTAAGTAACAACTACGTGGGCATATTTGTTGGAGTAAATTACGAGGAGCGAAGGGTGGAAATATTGCTGGTCACAATGGATTGGAGCGTGGGGGAGGAGAGTCATGCATGCAGATTTTTTCACAGGGGTGGAGTGGTGGGACCAGGATGGGAGGAAGGAGAGTTTGGCGGGCATATTGTTTCCACACATGGAGAGGAAAGGATTTGGAAGCGAGCGGGCTTCTGCAGGTATGGGGAAGCGGTGCATAATAAGTCATCTTGCATGCGGGCTAGGTATAGTCTCAAGTCATTAAAAACATACCGCCCACACATGTTCATATTTCAAGGTGCACTAAATTATTGCATGCGATGATTAAGGCTGGCCATAATGGTGGTATCTTAGCTGGTATCATGCACAGGAATACTAGCAAACATCTTGATGTGGCAAAGAATTAAAGAAGAGAGGGGTTAGAGTAACTAGTGTTCATGCATGCATTGGTAAACACATTTTGTGTGAAAAAGCGACAACACTAGTTGAGTACTTTTGCGGACTTCAAAAACTATTCCACCGCCTCTACTATCTTTCTAAGGGTAGGTGAAATTTTTTTAATCGAGCCCTTTAAACTAGAAGGGAGGTAGTGGTACTCTAATAGCTAACCTTGTTGTGATGACAAGATAGGACATGTGCCCTTTTACACGGACGGAACTAGTCGCATTGTGCATTTAAGTTTTATGCGAAGTCAATGTACCTCTACTTTCACCGAGACTTATAGAAAATGTATCAACATTCACAATGTCAAATCAATATTTTTACACTCATTATAAAATGTAGTTCTTATACTCATTATAATCAGTATTGTAGATATTGATATTTTTAGTATAAATTTGGTGGTAGGATTTCATTGATGCTGTCAAGCGTGGAGGAAGCGGAGCTTAGGGCTTGCATTGGGTCTCTACATAGGTATTTCTCTTCATAATCCTGTAATTTTAGAGGCTGTTTGCGCTTTTGTGGTAGCGTCTCTTGCATCGGGGGACTATGCCAGGTGCGCTATGCGTGACACGAAGATGAAAGTGTTGAGCATCTCGAAGTTGATCAACAATCTTCAATTATCAAAGATTAGCCGTTCGGCCAATAAGGTGGTACACTTAATAAGCTAAGTATAGCTTTGACAATAGATTAGATGGTATTCTTGTAAATAATGTACATACATGTGGTGAATATTGTATCGAATGAGTGTCTTGGTGTGGCTGGTTAATTAATATAAGGTGGTGTTCAAAAAAGTATAAATTTGGTCAAACACTTTGCAAGCGGTTGTGAGGAGTAAAAAGGACGAGAGGAGTATCATGCATCGCGGAGTAGGCAAAAAAATTGCTCATTTAGCGGTTGAAGTCTCAAAGGGCCCGGCTTAGCGGCGAAGCGTCAAGGTCGTGTAGCGCGGTTGGCGGAATTAAGTGAAGTTACATCCGCAGCGGCATGGCGTGCGAAACGAGCGAAGCTATCCGTCGAGCCCTACGATATGGGTCTAGTAGACATGACATCTAAGTGGGTCCCGCATAGTTCTCGAGAACTCTTTGGGGCTTGCACCCGTTTATCCACCGGGCAAGCCAGCAACCCCACGCGTTCGCACGCCCTACTCGTCCCGTCTTCTACCTTACAACAGTTCGCTCGATCGTCCGTCCTTTCACATTAGTTCGCTCCCGTTTTTGCGAGGTACAACAGTTCAACTTCTCTAACCCTCCTCCAAAATCCATGGCCTCCCAAATCTCCATGGTTGCCGCTGAGTACCAGTTAGAGCCATCACCGGTGATCAGTTCATCGTCATCTACACCGTGGATCATGACGGTGAAAGCATGGCTTGCTAGCTTCCCTACGCATGTTCAGCAGTTCAGCGGATGAGTGGGTGGCTGGGCTAGATGTTGAGTACACCATAGTCACAGGGCGAGAGAAGGATCTAAAGGATGAAGAGAGGAAGAAGCCGCCGTGATCCAGGTTTGCGTACATAACATTTGCTTGGTCTACCACATATGCCATGCCGGCGTTGAGTGCAGGTTTTAAGAACTTCCTCAAGGACAAAGAGTGAAATTCGTTCTTTGTAGGCTTTAAGAATGACGGGGATGTCCTGCGTCGGATAGGTCTCGTTGTAGGCCAGCCTTCGATCTCGGAAGGCAAGCACTGGTGTCCTCCTCTCAACCTTCAATGCTGACCTGGCAGCAACCATGATTGATCGCCGTACACTAAAGCTGAAGAAACCTCATCACGAGTTTCATCATGCATGGGAGTCGAAGACATTAGATGAAGATCACATCACATGCTGAGCAATGGATGCCTACCTTTGTTTAAATATCTACAAGGGTTGGATGAAGAAGCGAGCCGATGTAGGTTCAAGCAAAGAAGCATCGACAAGAGGAAGAGGAAGAGGGGCGAGGGCGAAGTCGAGGGGCGTGGACTCGGACTCCGAGTAGGTGGCGATGCCGTCGCTCATCTTTGGTTCTCTTTGCGATGTCAAGCGGACTAGTTGCTTAGTTTATTTTCAAGGGTGTGTTGTCTTTGAGGCCCGGCGAGAACTATGTTTAGTATGTTCTTTCTCATTATTTGAACTCTTTAAATGCGTGCAGTAGTACTAGTACTATGTCTTACTACTTGTTCTTCTTGCGGTTGGTACTCTGCTTTCGTATCTTCGTGTTCCTCTTGTACTTAATCGTTCGTACTAGTAGTATAATTTGGGTCGGTCGATTTGTGAAATAAGTTCGACGGAGGCGAAGGAAGAAAACGAGCAGAAGAGGTGGAAGAAGCCCTTCTAGCCATCCATGTTGCATCAAAGCGGCTCACATGAGTCGGCCCGACCCAAATTGCTCCTTGATTGCGAGGATCACGTGGCATTCAAGGTCTCGAAGGTAGATTCGCGTCCACACCGGTTTGCGGACTCGTAGCCTTGTAGCGGCCGGCTTCACTTGCGACAGAACATAGAGAGAGAGGTGTGAATATTGCAAATGATCATGCATGAGTGAGACATGAAGCGAGATATCACCGTCGTTGTGTGTATACATGAGAAGAGCAGTCTTCTAGTTTACTTGTGTGTGTGTGTGTGTGAGAGAGAGAGAGAGAGAGAGAGAGAGAGAGGCGGAGAGAGAGGAGCATCCGTGTAACACAACAACCATCTCTCTTGATTAAATTAGTCCCTCGCCACCGGTCTATGCCTAACTTACATGCATCAACCAACACTTTATTTGACACCCCTCACTTTAGGCCCACGCCCACCTCAAGGACCACCTAACCTCTTTGTGAATACCCATTTCTCTCCTTAGGTTTGTTTTTTCTCAATCTATCTCTCTCTCTCTCACACACACACACACATGCAGCACAACACACACACACACACACTCCCACAGGCACACAATTCATCCCCATACAAGGTTATCTGGCTGACCACTCTCAACTTGTGCTTCTTTTCACCCCAACATGCACAACACCTCAAATCTTCAAAGAGGGCATCGAGCGGATCGAAGATGGCGACCACACCAGCCTAGAGTATCTTGGGGTCATTTGGAGCAGGGGTGATGTGGCGGCATTCAATGACTCCTCCCCCACCTCTCTCTTGCACAAAGTACCAATCCCTCTCTTCCCACACAAAATTGTCAATCCCTCAACCCACGAGATCCTTCCCACTCGTCCATTTTTTCAGCTCTCTCATCAAACATGTTGTCTCTTCTCCTTCCACGTATCTGAATCTGGATGCTACGCATCTCCACGTATATTACATGTCTCCATCTTTCTCCCAGACCTAACTTCTTCTCTCTCTTTCTCTCTCTATCTCTCCTACTGTCTCGTTAGGTTTGTCTCCTACTCTCTGGTCACACATACATACAATCTTTCCCGCTTCTCTGCTCCATCTTCAAAAGCTCTCTGCATGTTTCATTCACACATTGGGATATGTCAAAAATGTTACTTCTATAATGGCCCTGTTTGGATCATGGGGTTAGAGCTAGTTTGGGTTAGTTGGGGTTCAAATAACCCAAAATATCCAGCAGGGAGGGTTAGAGTGGGTTAGTTCCATCTAACCCAACTGTCCCGATGGAGAGGTGCTTATTTGGGTTAGAGTGGGTTGAAAATAACTCTAACTCTAACTTTATGTTAGAGTATCCAAGCAGGGCCAATGGCTGATGTAGAGTTATGGTTGTTTTTGTTGCATCCTACAAAGTAATAACTATGAAATGCATTTAGATTCTCATTTGGTTTGGGATTATGTGAGTTTGAGCATGTTGTGAAGTACTATAGACCTTGTATACATCTTGGGATTCGACAATGATTGTAACTATTGAATTGTATAGACCATTGCATTCGAAGTCAATAGCCTAATATATTTATTTCACAATTTCAACAAATGATTAGTTCACTACAAAATAAGAAAACAAATGTGTACTCCCTCCGTTTTTATTTAAGTCAGTGTATTAGCATTGGTTAAAGCCAAGTTTTGTAAACTCTCGGAAAGCTTATAACAAAAATATTAACATATACAATAACAAATAAATACCATTAGATTCATTATTGAATGTACTTTCATATCATACATATTTGTTATGGTAAATGTTTATATTTTCTATAAACTTAGTCAAACTTTAGGAAGTTTGACTTGGTCAAACCTAATATGTAGAGTTTACTACTACTACTCGCTAGTTGCTTAGCGAATCACTCAACCGCCACACGGGAGTCCGGTGTCACAAAATTTTGAGGTCGTGGGAAAATCTCCCGCGACCCTGATTTGGCAGTGAGAAGTTACCATCATAGCCTTGGAACAGGCCTCACGGATGGCGCTTGGTAGCGGGCTGTTTTCGTAACCGGGTTCACCCTACCCAGCCAACCCCACCCGGCACCGAGTAGTACACTGAATACTCCCCATTTTCTATCCCCACCATAAAATAGACTTCTCCACGGCACCGCAGCCTTCGTGCTCCTCCCTTTACATCGGCGCTTTTCGTCCACTTATTGGCCTTGCATCTGCCTCATCGGCGACCTTATGCGCGCCTTGGATCAGTCCACCGTCGTCGTACATGGAGCCTCTTCCGGCATCCGTCTTCCATGGTCTCGGATCTGCTTCCCGGAAGCCGAGCGTAAGCGAGAAATACCACGTCGTGGACAATGAACTGAAACTCCGTTGCCAACCATGACTCACGGAGGCCGCCCGTGACCATCGTTCTCCTCCTCGATTGGTAATGTGTGTATTGAATCACTTAGCGGTACATGTGCAGTTCAATTTTGTTCATACCTACCCTTCAAATTTCACAGGTGCTATTGTTCCCATAAAAGTAATTGGTTATAGCCTCCATTGTCCAACAGAATATCAGCTTGTAATGCGTCGCGTCGCTCTGTCATGTATTTGTGCTTGGTAGGTTTTTCATCGCAACCCGATAGTGTGGCAAATGATGGAAGGTTTTAGAACTAGCAAGATGCCCATGCGTTGCCGCATCAAGATGCATTGTATGAGTAGTTTATCGTGTGGGAGAAAAGGATGAGCGAGGGAAGGCCTTATTTACAAATCTGGAGAGGGGTATGGGTATCTTTTAGCAAAATTCCCATTTGTTTCCTTCCTATCATCGAGATATAAATCAGACGGCCTATATTATAAGAAAAAAAAAAGTATAGAAAAAAGTAGAAAGTAAAGAAGTAGAGATAAATATTAAATATTAAATATAAAATAAATATAACAATAGAGAGAGTAGAGATAGCGAGGCGTCGGAAAGGATCGTGGCCTTCGAGAAGCGACCGAGGCGTCGCTAGTTTGGTAGCGCCCATGCTTCGTAGCTTTATAAATCAACGCCCTCCACCGCTTTGTGCCTTGCCAGCTCTCCCGCTCATTTTTCCTCGCCGCCGCCATGCCACCATGCCGCCCGCGTCGCCGAAACAGGGATACCGCGGCGTCCGTCGCGCGCCTCCGGCGGCTTCTCCGCGAGATCCGATTCCGCGGGATGCTCCTCGGTCTCGGCAATTTCGAGACCGCATAGCGAGCCGCCAGCGTGCGATCTGGCGGCGTGGCGCCTCCGGTGGCCTCATAGAACATTGAACTTCCCCAGCGTGCGGCGGGAAGCTGGCGCGAGGAAGCTCAGCGCCTCTGCCGCGGCTTAGCACCGGCGAAGATCGTCGCGACAGCCCGGGCGGGAGCACCGTCTCGGCATCGCCCGAGATGGACGAGGAAGCCATGGCTGTGGTGCCAAACACTTCCGCAGGACATCATCAGCGGCCGCGAGTTCTCTGGCGCAAAGGAGGCGAGAGGATAAGAGGAGGCGGGCGAGCCTCTATCGCGAGGACAAGCGTAGGCGGCGGACGGCTCAATTCAACATGAGGCTAGGAGCGGCGTCGCCCTAGGAATCCGACGACGATCGGTATCTTCACGCATCTGGTCGAGACGTCGGAGGAGGACATCACCAGGGGAGGTCGGACGGCGAGGAGTAGTTGAATTATCTTTTTATCTATCTATGCTGAGAACTATCCTCTACTCTATCTACTTCTCGATCTCGACCTTATGGCTTTTTTTAAAGCGCCCGGTTGCGATTCTGTTGGAGATGCTCTAACATGGCAAGCGAGTGCTTTAATGTTGCCCACAAGATCTGTGAGTATTACTAGTAGTATATTTTTCTTGCCATGTTGAGATTTTAAAACCACGAGTCTGCGAACATGCAGAGGAGAAATGAAGACCAAACACGGGATATTGGGGACATCTTCAAGGGCGTGGCAAGTTAAAGAGGAGCTGCACGAACCTATAAAGCGAGCTTTGGTAAGTAACACCCTTTCAATTACTTTCGTGTAGCCTCGTGTTCTTGATGTGTATATGTTGTAGTTTCTGTTTCTCTTAAGCGTGGTGTTCTTGATGTGTAATAAGAAGAGTCTTAATCGTCCTAATGCTTTCGTTTTTAGCTTGATGTAGGAAGTGGGTGTTCTCACCTTGTAGTACATCTTTATATTTTTTCCTTTTGAATTCACTTCTCAGAGTTACATTTATACGGCTTCTACTAAATGGATCTAGGTTGCTCTGAGTATTGATCTAAAAAAGTAACTTCATGTCGGGATGCAGTTCTGCGAGGAGGAAGTATGGTCAACCTCGAGATCATGTTTCCAAAATGAGGCTGGATTACACACAAGGTTCAGTTCCCTAATGATGTTGGATTAGACACAAGGTGCAAATTCCCGAGATGATGCTGGATTACACACAAGCGGTGGACTCACGACTGTTGCGTGTCCTCGTGGCATTAGTAAAGGCTGAAAAGCGTGCAGCAGCCCTTGAGAATGTAGCTGAGTTCTGAAGAAGCGAAAAGAGCAATCAGATGCTCTCTTCACCCAAGCCAAAGAAGAGATGGAAGAAGCGAGAAATAAGCTAGCGAGGCGAAGCAGGCTAGGGCGTCTCCTGCTATCTAAAACTGTTGTCAATACAAAATTTCCTTCATAATAGCTAGGTTCAAATGTTTATCCAATCAGCATGCTGTTGTGATGTCCGTGCATCTCTTGATGTGGCACAAAATGTTTTTTTGGGTCATGTAATAACAATAATTACTTTCCAAACAATAACGAGGCGAAGCATTGGACATGGAGGTATAGTTCACGCGCAAGCCGAGCATTCCAAGTTCAACTTCCACATCAAACTCATGTTCACAGATATCGCACATTTCATACATAATGTCCACAACCATGATTCATTTCAAATCCAAAAAAATGTGAGGAGAGTTATAAATAAAGAAAAACCTCTACTAGTTCACTGCTACGATGCGAGCACAACAAGTCAAGACCATGCATAAATTAATTATATTTTAGTCATTTTTGTGTTCTAAAATGCCTGTTCAGCTCGCGGAAGGGCGTGGCGTGTTGCTTGACTGTGTTTGATTCAATGAAGGCAGTAGGGGCAGTCTTAAGCTGGTTGCACTGGCGAGGCGTGCTCGGCCGAACTGCGGCAAGTCATGACCCTCTTGGCGTGCAGCAGATTCAATGCTGAGCTATGAGAGGTCGCGTCCATGTCGGAGCAATCACTCCCTCGGTCCTTTTTGTTTGGGTATAACAAAATCTCATTTTCCATTCACATTTACAAGTAAAATTCATGGACAAACTTTGACCCAAAATACGATGGGGACTAGTAAACCAGAATGGAGGTAGTAGTTTTTTAATCAAAGAAGGGTTTTCCCTTCCGATTTTCATTCTTGAAAACCAGCATCTAAATCTAAACCATAGTATTTGCCCTAGAACTACCGGGTTCAACATCTACTAACATAAACCCTTACAACCTCCATGCATGAAAAAACCATACAACCATCGCCAGGAGGTGCGTAGTACTATGAATTCCATTTTCGCTCCATACCAATCATTCGAAAACTACTTACTACTTATAACAGCGCCATTGAAAATCGGAACTCTTAACCCGCTAGAAAAGGATATTTTAAGCGTGGCTACTCGATGCGGCATTTGGCTGGCAAGCCACCGGCGCTCAAGTCGTTCACATGGTCCCGACCATCAACTCTCTACGGATCAAATTATCACATGCTGACTATTCCTACAAAGGTGCTCCACCACGTACCGGTACCCATGAATGCAGCAATCGTTCACCTAGGGTTTTAGGGTTTATTTGTTAACGTCGCCTTTCGTAACACTCATGTGTGCGAGACGAGACAAAGAGGCGGCAATAGTGCGCCTCTTCTCTTCGTATATGTACTCCACCGTTTATCTGGTGTCCAAAAATTATAATAACTACTAGCAATGTGCCAATGCGTTGCCACACGATCAAAGTAGATTATACATATTCACCGATTTGATAGAAAAAAGTCTAGTTTTGAAATACGTATATCACTAAAAATATGTTATGTTTCACTCAAAATATATTCCTTTGGCGTTTTGATGAGATAAGGGAGAGAATGTTGTTGGTTTCAAGATTAGAAGTGGTATATGTCTAATTTCTACTCTTACTAGCAAGATGCCCGTCGTTGCATGGAACATCAAGATCTTGTGGGAGAAAAGGATGAACGAGGGAAGGCCTTATCTCTTAAATGTGGTGAAGAGTGCTTGGAGTAAATTGCCATATTTTCCTTCCTATCAAATCGAGATATAAATCGTCGACGACCTACATTGCGAGGATGGCAGGCCCACCATCATCACCAACTCTATTTTTATCCCTACTCTTATAAAAAGCATTGTCGGTGATGATCATGTACTTGCGATCACGCAATATAGGCCGTCCGATCTATATCACGGATGGAAAGAAAACTATAACAATTTGCAAATACCCACACCCTCTCACATTTGCAAATAGGCCTTCCCTCGTTCATCCTTTTCCCCACAAGATAAACTACTCATACAAATGCATCTTGATGTTCCATTACAGCATGGGCATCTTGCTAGTTGTTGCAAAAAGCCCATGTGTGTGTGAGAGAGAGGGAGAGTGGAGGAGGGGCCAGTGCAAGTGTGACAAAGACACAAGGAGTGTGTGTGTGATAGGTATCAGCTTAAAATGAGGTGATATGTGCGTGTGTGCGATCGAGGCGTGTCTCGAGAAGGAAGAAAAATCTACATAGATACAAGGGCAGGAGAGAGACATGCATGCGATGGTGGAAGCTTGCGGTGTGTGGTGTATAAACCTATCTAGAGGCTAGCTAGTCGATAAATGTTTGTGAAGCGTTAGCGGGAATAGTGGGGACAATCTGAGACCTTGGTTGCTAGAAAAATTTACACAATGAGCATATTTCAATTCATCAGCTCTATAATTCTCGATGTTTGATCATCCTAGCTTTCTATACCTATTTTTGGCCCTCTAAGACTTGGTTCATGCTCGATGTTAAATGAGAGAAGTGCAGTCAAGAGTGGCGAGTTTGTGTGTGTGAGAGATGGTAGTCGAAGGGGAGTGAGAGCGGGAGTTGTGTGTGTGTGTCTGTGTGTGAGAGAGAGAGAGAGAGGCGGTAGTCGGGGTTGTCTGATCGGTAAACAAATGAATAATGTCGTCTGCAGGATGGAGGCGAAAAGGAGCCGCAACAAATGTTGTGTCTCTAGAAGAGAGAGAGAGAGAGAGAGAGAGTAAGATTAGTGGTATGAGTCATATGTAGAGACATATAGGGTGTGTGAGAATCCCATAGAGAAAGACAAAGTGAAAGGCAGTGGAGACTGTGTGTGTGGCGGTGAAAAAGAAAGCTTGGATGCAGAGTACCGAGAGAGCAGTAGAGGCGTGAGAGATAATGAAAACCGTGTAATGTATAATGATAGGGAGAGTGTGACACTTCTCAAGGGAGATGTCGAGAGACCATGTTTGCGAGGATAGGAGAAACATGAAGTGAGCGTCTTGGTCTTATTTGGAGAAAGAGAGTGATAGCTACACGAAGGAGCATGCATGCGAGAGAGATGGGCGTGAAAGGAGTGAACAAAAAGGGATTCAAATATTTGAATTGAGATGATGATACATGTAATCCATACTCGAACCAAAATTGATCTATCAAACATGCATACTCATATGAATTCACGCACATCTATGTTATTTAATATGTAGGTATTCTGATCCATACATTTTAGTAGAACATAATTTGGTTAAATATTTTGAATTCAACCTTAAGATTTGAGATCGTTGTATTTGTAAATCATATTATACATATAAAGGAGCAGAATTCTTTGTTGTGCTTTTGAAAGTATATATAAAAAATGATGTATATAGAATGTAATTCCAATTGAAAATGGATCCCTTGAAAAAAATAGAATACAAGCGGGATTGAATTGAGTTGTACGATGGCGTGCACTCTGCAAAATTTGAGCAAGCGGGGAAAATCGCGATGTAACTTAGAAACCAAAATCTGCGAGATGGAAATCACTCGCCTATCCACCTTGCATAAAGCCTATCTGCTGGATTTCTATAGGTTTCGATAGGGGTAGGTTTGTAATTTCACCCAAACGTGGCGTAACCGCCTCTCACCCATTCATACTACGGTGGGCGCCAAAACATAGTGTGTCCTCGGCGAAATCGACTCCTCCCGATTCATATTCATTCACGGTGGGCGCAAAAACAAACTCTAAATCGGCAAATATTGAGGGTATCGAGATTACCGTCCTATCCCCAACCGACTAATGTTGCTTTGATGTAGTAGAAATTTGAAGCAGGGGCTAAGTTTGTAAATTTCCTCGCATTTGAGACAAGCGCGCCATGAATACATGGTTCCCCCTTCCTCTCTACCTCCCTTTTCCCATTAGGTACTCCTTGGCGCCAAAACACCCTCTCCACCCCACCCTCCTCAAATCCGCCATCATCCACCCCATCCACATGTCCTCCTCCACCATGCGGGAGCTGATACCCGGCCTTGCCGTCCATTACAAGAGATCGACCTCTCTCATCCACGCCGGGACGGGATCCTTGCATCCCGTCCTCTCGCTTCATCCCACGTCGTCCACCTTGCAGCGCCGCTCCTCACGACTGTCTAGTCCACGCGCCTGCCGCCACCGTTTACCCTCCTAGATCTGCTTCCACGCTGCCGACAGCCATCGCTACCGCAACACCGTCAAATTCTCGTGAGATCCGTACTGCAGCGCCCGCACCCGGGCGGTACTCTTCGTAATATCTGCTCAACTTATTTATCGCAGCAAGAAAATAGATCGCCCTTTGCTTTACTCTAATTTCTTGTCTTGGTTGCGAAGTTGCCTTTGTCCGGTTTGCACCTTGAGATCCGCCATGTACGCTCAACACTATACTCCCAATGCTTATGGTTTTCCCTTTTATATTCCACACTAGTTAAATCACATGAGCTAAATTTCAAAATTGGGTCGGTCGATTTTTCAGAGCTTCGCGGAGTTAGCGGTCGCGATCGAAGGGCTCGGGTGGTTGTGGGGCCTTGCGAGCAGAAGAAAACTTCGGCCTTGGTGGGGGTTTGGGGGTGGTGGAGGAACCTGGCGGAGTGGAGGCGGTGGTCGGCCCGTGACCCGATGCTTGATTCTGTATGGGAAGAATCAGAGGCGAGGAAGAAGAAGGGTTAGGAGGCGTGGGATCTTCATCCAACCTTTGAAATGGTCGAGACAATTGGAGTTGCATTCTTAATGCGCTCAGGTTCATCATGTGTGGGCATTCGCAACCAACATTTTATTATCCAAAATCTGCTTGCTCTTCTTTACCATGTTCCTCTTCCGTTCTTCTTTAATATGTACTCTCTCGTTCCTAAATACAAGTCTTTGTATAGATTCCACCATGGACTACATATGGAGCAAAATGGTGAATCTACACTCTAAAATGTATCGGATACATCTGTATGTGATCCATAGTGGAAATCTCTACCAAGACTTATATTTTGGAGCGGAGGGTATACTAATAATATAGTATGTTCCTTGTCTTTGAAGATGAGGCGGGGACATTTGCGATTAAGAGAGTCTATCACATTCGGTTGTGATGGACACTTTGAGCCTCTTTGATTAGTAGGATCTTGTAAACATAGGAATAGGATTTGTAGTGGCCTGCCCACTTGAATCCTATAAGAATAACAAGGAAATGCAAAGGTGCTGTAAGCCTTTGAGAGTTACCTGCTTATTAATGATACCACACCTTCACTTGAAGAAGGCTGGTATCAGAAGCCTTTCTAGCCGTGCACGTCAATACTAGCACATATATTCAGCAAGTTCCACTTTGCTGATTTTACTCTGATGCTTAAGGTTTTCGTTATATCTACACTATGATCTGTGTAGCTGCTTTGTGTCACACTAGCAGCAGTCCACTCTTGAAGCTAAACACTTCAATGACTTACAAAATTGGCACCAAAGGCATTGAGTGCCATTACGGATGCAATGAAACTCATACGCTCCCACACTGTTGATTCTTGTTGAGAATATGATCCTAATGACTATTCTAACCTCGAGAGTCAAAGGCGGATGGCATGTCCTGTTCACCCATCAAGGTGCCTGTTCTAATTTGGCAATGTTTTATTGATTGCGGGTATCTTGCATATGTTGTCTTGCATTTCTTCTACTTTGTTGCATGCATCCTTGGTTTACTCATCATATATGTCGAGATGCCATGCCCATCCATTATCAATACATATTCCATCATCATCATACCATGTTTTCCCACTCAAATGTTGTTCTTGTGCATCGGACATCAAAAGGAAGAGGGTGATTGCGAACACGAAGGAGCACCGGCAAAGTCCTTGAAAAATGTGGTGGTCTGGGAGAAATCATCTGACACCCACTTATATTGGTTGTACAACCAGTGACACAAAAGCGTGGGACCGACTCGACCAGATTGTACCCATACTTCCTTGGCCACACCACTAGCCCCACACACATGACCTGCACTCCGACCAAAAGGTATACCGATTTCATTTGCCATAGCACCGGCTGTACCACAGAAAAATCCCTCCGACCAAAAGATGCCAACCAAGTCCCGGCGAAGACCTATCCCAAGCTGAGAGGCGGCCAATTCCTGCATTGGAACCCATTCCATTTATTCGGTTTAAAGACAATGCTTTCAATGTTGTTAGAGACTACGTGCATATATTCCCATCATGGGAAGATTATAGTGAAGACAAACACCATTTTCATCTTCTGTCCAACTTACGTGTAAGTGCTATTATTCATGGTTATTATTTTCATGTTTTTACTGATTGAACACATCAATGATTTACATTACATTGTTGTAACTAGGCGAGGATCAATCTGGATAGTCATGATGAGCAAATCTTGCTTGTGCTTTTGAAGAAGCATTGCTGCGATGATGTGGTGTTACTTGAAATCACACTTTGATGGCAAGTCTATAAGCGAATTTCGGTGAAGTCTCACATGCTAAATTTAGAAGACATTGAATGGAAAAACCTTGTTATGCCTTGGTCTCGTTCAGAGGATGAGGTCTTGTCTATGAAATCACATGACAATTTGAACTTCTACTTTTCGCATGTGCCTTATGGATCTTTTTGCGAAATCTGCTTGAAGAATTCCGGTTTGAAAAAACGACGAGGATATCACATAATATGCTGCCATTGCTTTGCTCTTGTTAGTACTGTTGTCTGTATCCTTTGTACTTGCATACATACACGGTTCATTATGTGACAGCGGTATGCATGATAGCTTACTTATCAATTGTTAAGCTCAAATTATCGATCTGTATGAATGGTTACATTAGTGTAGAATATATCCAATGCCAATGTTTTTTAGCTCTGCATTGTTCTTGTAAGTACATCTTGTCCTTTATCGAGTGTACTTATAATGACGGTAGTTGTTCATGTACCATCACTCTGCAGACTTATTTTCCTTTGCCCTCCATTTTCTACATCAGATCTATATTTACTCTTACCATAAGGTTGGTGCTTGAAGAAGTTTAGCTGTGCATTGCTCTTGGCTGTACCTTTTACTGTATTTTGCACTTACATTTATAGCTACTTGGTTATGTAGCATCACTCTTCATCTTATCTTAAATATTCTCCATTTTTTAGTATATTATCACATCTATATTTACTCTTAACAAAATGTAGAATAAAGGCAATGCTTTTGAAGAAGATTACGTGGTAAACTTCTTGAATTGCCCCCCATCGGCATGGACAAGGCCTTTATAGAGCTGTATTCACCAATAATGTAAGTTTGTCCATCTCAAGCCTTCAAACTTTGTTGTATATATTTGGTTAGGCATGACTACAACAGCTGTTTATTTTTGGTGTTTGCATCAAATTGCTTATTTAAAGTTTATTATGTAGTTCATAAACAAAAGTTTGTCCTTTCTCAATTTAAGTTTTCAGTTGTACAACCAAGTTCCTTCTTCATACCATGTAAATTAAACTACTCTGAGCAAGTGATCTTCTTTTGCACTTTGCATGTATGCTTACATTCTTCATCAAGTAATCCGGTGGTGTGGTGAACCACCCACTCTGACACAATGTCATATTCTGCAATGTCTTAACTATGAACAATGTCATATCATTCTACTATTATTTAAACCATCTCTTTATTTGCCAATCTGAAATGGTATAAATTGACAGCACACTAACCATTGATACTTATGAGTTCTTGATCTTTAATCCATTGTTGTCATTGAAGCTGCCAACTCCTTCACAATGTCATTTCTGCCATGTCTTGACTTGAACAATACCATATTGTGTTAATGCAATTTTAAACTGTGTCACTTTATTTGTCGGTATGAAATGTGATGAATTGTCGATACTTGATACTTTTACGTGCAAAACCTATCATCTAATGCCTTGTTTATCTTTGAGTGAGGAAGATATAAGTGTTGAACAAGCGGATCTCATCATCTTGCTTTCAGTGCTTGCTTGCTGCAGCTCCCAATGAGGATAACCTTTCTTGAACTCTATTGAAGTCTTGTCGGTTTTGTATATTATTTTGTCGTGTTTATTTGCACTTGTGGCGATCTTTGATGCCTAGTGTATGTAATCTATTTGTGCGCTTGTGCTTTATTATCATAGTGGCGAACTTTGATGCCCGATGGATGTAATATGCCGTAATTTCTTTATTGTATAGTCTAGGTTTTTCTTATTCACGATGCTGCAGTTATTTCTTGTATATATATCTGTCTTCGCGATAAAGCGTGGCAAGTAAAATTCAATGTACATAATCGGGCGGTCATGCAATCACGATGTAGGTTGGGCTGAAAGCGTGCGAACAGCTCACGGGCGGCAGCAGCCGAAATGAACCCGGCCCATGATTATGCGAATCAAATCACGGGCTTTTAACGAACCAAAATTGTCTCGGTCCTTGTTTGGCTAATGGAATATCGGTATGAGGCGGGCGGATGCATCGAGCCATAGTTTAGGCCCAACTATATGGCGCTTTTAACGAGCCGAAATTAATATAGGGCGAAATGTTAAGCGGGCCCAAACAGAAAACTAATATCGGCGAATTACTAAGTGGGCCTTTAGCAAGTGG